>PVHY01020837.1:0-24898 GCA_004024945.1 Uropsilus gracilis
TTTTTTTTTAGAAAATACTTTTAAAAATACTATTTTAAAGAGTGTCTTAAGGAATATCTATACATTTTTAAAATACAAATAATTATTTTGGGGAGAAAAGTCAAAGAGGAACTGCTTGGAATTATGGGACTTTGACAGACCTGAACACAAAAAAAACTTCATTCTAAATCAAAAATATTTTACTGTGAATACATACAATGTTATAGTACTGAAACTTTCATCTCTTGTCTGCATCCAAGTTCCAGGAAGAAGTCCTTATCTTATTTTTATAAACATAATCAATTATTTTTATTTTTGTCAGCGCTCACCACTAATTTGCTATGCACATCTAACTAGGTTATATCCATGGCATTGTTTTAATCACGCTAACCTGAAAAAAATGCAGTAGTATAGTTGGGGATGCTTTGGGCAGCAAGAGACACAAAATTCAATAAACACAGACTTGCTCAAGCAAGAATTTAGCCTTTTGTATAAAGTATTCCATCAGTCAGTGAGTGCTGATTCAGTGGGTTTTTCTTTTCTGCAATGTCTCAAATATCTGCTCGTTTTCTGATCCAACCACCTTTGTGAATTGGTCTTGGGACTCAGCTTGCAAGAAGCTATCTCCAGAAAGATGGTAAAGTGGTCTGATAACTGAAGGATGCCATTCTAAGGAGTCCCTCTTACATCTCCCAGGCCGAAATGAAATTGCATGACCCCCACACATTTAAGTCAGCTCTGCAAAGGGGAGTTGTGGATGCAGAATCAGTAAAAGTACACCAGGCTACCTGCTACAAGTCTCCGTTACTCAATTCCTTTATATTTAAATACTTCTGAATCTTAGCAACTGCTTTCTGTCAATGTATACGAATAATAAGAGTACTTAATACTCCAAGAGCAGCTGCTATTAAGCTGACAATGCATCTTCCATCGGAAGGAATAGGTGTAGGTGAATCACAGTATGTTCATTCTTTGTCCGATCATTCTTTCATGTTTATGTCTATTTTTCCAAAATGAAATTGCTAACATTTTAGCAAGATCCATTTCATTAAAACTATAAGTAATTCATAATTGTTTAGGTGACCATGTGGTGAATCGTAATTCAGAAAATGATCACAAACAACAGGTGTCAGAGTGTCACACTGGGAATTTTCTGCTTGCTTTCAAATGACATTTGTTCGATTGTTTTTCATGCTCCACCTCCTAAGAAGTGTACAAAGAAACAGGCACATGCTATCTGAGAGCACAGATTTTTTTGTGACACCAGTATCATAGACTGGATTGGATCTTCGTCTATAAACTAGGCCATTTGTGAAAACAGATGAATTTTTAAAAACATGTTATGGCCTGATCTTTTTTATCTCATTTGCAGGATTGGAATATAGAAAGATGATTGGTAGTGACCCTCAGATACACAAAAGAGGAAAACAAAGAAATACCACTACTTAATAATGCATGATTTAAAGGCTTAAGGTGGTTTGGGAACTTAATGCAAACTTGAATATTTCTGCTGGATTCTAACTATATCATTATTATCTTGCATACTTCAGGTTTTTTTTTTTTAACATCTGAATTGTTCAGCATCTTTACTGGCAGAAATAAGTAAGCATTATTTTAATTTTATAATGGAATTAAATAGACTGTGTGTGTATATACTTGTACTCTAGCATCAAGAACAGAATATTTCTAGTCAGAGGACTTAAATGAGATTTATCTGAGTTTGATGTGTGACCTTGAGCAAATCATTTAACTGCCAGAACTTCCATTTACTTATCTGCAGTGTTGGCATAAGAAAAAAACTGTTGAAGAAATGTTTTTCTGCTTGTGGCAAAGCGTGATCACTATAGGAACAAGATTTAGAAAATAATATACTTGCAATTTTCTGCCTCTCTTTTCAATTAATTTGCAAGTGAATTGTGGTTTTTTGTAAGTCCTTTTACACAATAGCTTTCATCTCTTTATCCTGATATATGATTTACACCTGACTTCCTTTCACTTCTGACTTTCATATTTTCCTTGTCTGACTCTGCATTTAACACAGACACTGACTGTCTCTCTGAATTTTTCTCAGCCCTCACATGTGGTAGCATCAGGAATAGGTCAAATCCCATTGCTCAGCCTGATTTCCCCCAGGACAAACTCCTTTACCACCTGATCTCATGGTTCTGGGAAAATTGTAGGACTTATGCAAATTTACTCTTCCATCATAATTATCTGAAGGAAATGACATTCACATTCTTTTCTCCTTTCTGTTAAATTTATTCTGGTAAAAGAGCGTGGTTGTTTGAAATATAATCTTTGCATGTTTAAAAAATATATTGTTGCATTATTTGGAGTTTTGAGGTTTCTTAAAAACTTTTTGGGAATCCATAATATATTGATGATTTTTCTATTCATCAGGGTTACTAACTTTTTTTGTTCAGCAGAACTTCCAGTGAATCAATGAAAACTAATAACTGGTTTTCTTTTCCAGGGCAAATAACTATAGCACTAAAGTATGGCAAATGGTAGACCACAACAATGTTCATGAATATGTATGCCATGTATGATGTAAGATGGTAGTAACACAGTGACCAAAATTCCTTTGTTAACAGGTATACATTGCTTTCAAAACAGAATCCTTTCCTAAGATGGCAGGAGACATCCTCTAAGCCATATTAACTTACAGTTTCCCCAATACTGATTAAAGAAATTAATTACTCCTCAAATTTACTAAGATACAAAATGTACCACTTATCTTTTGTTTATGACAAATATATATATTTTGTTTATTACAAATAGATACATTGGCAACACTGCATGTGATTGCAAGGTGGAGGTGGATTTATTTTTAAAATCTGGTTAAAGGATACTTCCAAATGATGTTAATATTGCATTTCTATCATTTTAAATAAGCTTGAATTTACAAAACCCAGCTGGCTCCTCCATAGCGCAAAGACACAGTAATAACAGGTGCCTGAAGGTGATGGAGATCTCTGTTGATGGTATCTAGTTGCTATTCCCAGCTGTGAATTTTTGAATCAAAGATTGTTGAGATAACATTTCCCCCCTATATTTTACTACTAATTAAGTTTCTTTTTTAGGGTAGAGACTATGGTTTTCCTAAGAGTCATGCCTGTGTTTCTTGCCCATTGCAGTGAGGTTTCCCCCTGGGTGCATAGACCAGAGTCTTAAGTCATATTAAAACAAATCATTATTATCCATCTGGGGCTGCCTCCCCCATAAGAGGTAGAGAACAGAGCCCACCTTCAGGAAAGAAAGGGTTTATATTAACAAAGCAAGATACAGAATCAAAAACAAAGATGTGAGTCAAGCTCTTATCATTGTCTGCTTCCTCCAGACCCACCTGCTAAATGAAACAAATACTTGAGCCAGGATGTAGAGAGCTGCTGCTTCAAGGAAGAATTGAACCCTACATGTCACTGTGATCTGGTGCACGTGCAGTAGAGATGTGCTTACACATTACTGTTTGTTGTCATGTGTGCAGAGGAAGGGGTATCTGATCACACCCTCTATCCCTTCCAGAAATATCTATTTTATGGCCATGACCAGCCTTCATTGTGCACAGGAGACTCCTGGTCTCAGTTTCCATCTCTGAGCCTTATTCTGCCACATTCTCACATTCTCACATATGAGCAGTATTACTGTCCAAAAGGAGGTCAACCGATGTTGACTAAAGAATGAATGAACACTATCACTTTTTAAATGTAACAAGATAAATGATGATTATATTTACTCATGGGATGTGAATATTTTTATAGCATATACCATGGTGGCAAGCGCTTGTAATTGAGCGAAACAGAATCTGATAACGGCATTAATCATCTTATTTCAATTTTGCCCCAAAGAAATCTAGAGTATAGTTAAAGAACAAGCCTACTATGTTAATTTGGTGGATAAGCACATTTAAATATCTGAGTGCGGTCATCGGAGACTTAATTCTCTGACTTCTATGAAAATTTGAAACTTGTAAGACAAAATGTAATACAAACATATAAAGTGATAGTTTTCACTCCTTTTTAATCCTTTAGTAGCTTGCCCAATCAGTATTGCTGGCAATGGTTAATCTCCATAATTTAATACTTGCAGTCTTTTCGTACAACTCACCAATATTTGTTCTAGTGGGCATTGTGCTAGAATTTGAAGCAATTAAGTAAAAATTTTCACTACAGTCCAATCAGGTTACTGGTTTAAGAAGGACCTCCTGCTTTGCATTGGCTTGCTGGTAAGGAGTCAGCTGTTTAAATTCTATGGTGCTAAGAACATGATTTCTAGTAGAGTTGTTTTTTTCCTCGTAGCTATTTCTTTTCTTTTCTTGAATCTTTCTACAAGAGACATGTAAGTATTTGAGATAACATCTATTTTTTCATGCCACCTTCAATATTCGTTAGAAATGAAATTTCTTTTCAAAAATTAGCATATTGGAGAGTTTTAAAAAAATCCTATTCATACTCATATCCATTCTTTGACAAATGTATGAAGCTAAAAACAAACTGGCTTAGCAAACATAGATTGTGGTATCTCAGTCTGTCCGTGCTGCTTTAACAAAAAACCACAGCATTCATAGCTGATCAGAGGGAGAAAGACTGTTTCTGAAACTCATGCTTCTCATTTTCCTTTCAGTAGGCAGAAGAGATGGGAGAGTTCTAGAACATCTTTTTCACAAAAATGCATACATAAAATAAAATAAAATAAAACAAAAACAAAAAACTGTTCCCATTCACTATGGCTGCACTTTGTCAACTAATCATCTTGCAAAGACCCAGCCTCTGAACATATAACATTGGAATTAGAGCTTGTGAATTTGAGGTTTATGGGGTACAAACATTCAGATTATATTACATATAAATTTCCAGGTATTCCCATGGAAAGTGAGGTTAGGTTTGTTCAGACTTCAAAAGCAGTTCCAGTTAAATACTCAGAGGTCATCAGGGTATTTTCTTCTTTTCTCACTCTTTTTCCAGGTCTAAAAGACCTTTAGAACATGTACAACTACAGTTTAATCTTGGGTCTTAGTGTAGCCTGATCCAAAGAGCAATTGGTGGGATGGGAAAGGGAAGAATTAAGCTACATCAAATTAATCATAAGGAATATTAAAACATTCTTCTTTACACAAGCTTTGCCCAGAGGTATTTTCTATTAATCTATATAATTTTTGTAATTATTACCATCACTTAATCTTAGTCGAAGACTAAGAAGTAATTTATAGCTACCAGTATCCCCATCTTATGCAAGAGAATACTGACATTACAGAGTTTCGACTTCTCAAAGTTAAATAAATAAATAAATAAAGTAGAATTTTGATTTTAATTCAGGAAACTCATTTCCATCACCTGTTCCTTTAGCCATTATGATATTCCTAACTATGCCAGAGATAAAATGCTAGCAGGGATAACGTCTAAAGATTTATCACATAACTCCCTGATCTGGTGTGTATATAGTCTCCTGCTCTCTGTCGTTCAGTCTCTAGTTCTTTGTGGTTCATTACTCATTCTATTTTATCATAGCCTAGATTTCTCTGCTTACTCATATCTACACACACACACACACACACACACATGTTTAGTTTGCACTTGGCCCATCATGAAATGAGCAATACTTTATAGCTTTTCTTAAGGACTCTTGAACATCAGTTGCCAAACCTAATTTATCCTTTCTATCCATAGTCTCTAGTTACAAGTGGTGAGCTTTCTGAGTGTTTCTGCTCATAATTTGAGGTTAGGTAATAAGTCAAGCATTGCTGAGTGGCCTCTGGATGGCCACTCTTGGCGTCCCGTTTCTCATCTAGTCAGCTAAGGATAGTAATATGGGATGTGAAATAAGAGCACAATGATTTAACCTCTGGCACAAATTCATAGCAGGGACAAGAAGACAAAGCTGGTGACTTGTGAGATCATCACCATTAGTTTCAGATACCTATAAAAAAAAAGAAGAAAATTTCCTGAGTATATTAGATCTGAAAGAGATAGAAACACCATGTGCTGTTATGTTATTCTTCTTTTATACAGAGTAGGAAACTAAGATGGGTTTATGTTCAGAGTAGTAAGCAGTGAACTAAACCCAATGATATGGACTTTAGGTACAATTACTGCCTCTTTCACATGTTTGTACACTATCATGAAAGGCTTACTTGTATTATTCAAATGCTTTCCACTATCTTATGTAAACATAAAAAATAAATTCTGAAATAAAAATCTGTTCTGCTTCTTCTAGAGGCTCCACAAACAGTGATCCATTCCTTCTTTGTTCAAACTCCTTGTTTAAAATCAGTAAGAATGTAGTAACACAGTCAGGTGATCACCAACTCCGAGCTGTGTACAGCTTTAGTCAACACATTCAGTGCCTTTTCCTCATTCATCAACCTGGTTGTGAGCAATTTATTCTTCTATGTTTTTGTCTATGTACTACTTTCTGCACTTCTAAGAAGCATCCGTCTTCTTCTACATAAAGAAGAGAGCAAACAACAGCAGGGATTTTTCTCAGACTTCATTCTTTCCTTCGCTTCTTTTCTCCAGCTATGTGATAAGCGTCCCTGTTCATCTTTACCTTCTTCTTTCCTCTCTCCGTGGAGAAGGCATCTTGCTATCTGTGCACAACAAATGTCCCTACCTATTATCTATTATGTGGGCTCAATTTCTTCATTGTTAAAGTAGCTATTTCTACAATTCTCTCCTCTCTTGAACTCTCATCTTCTCTCTTTATTGCCTTGCTCTCCAGAGCATACATCTGCCCAACTCTCTATCTCCTTAAAACGAAAATGTTAAAAGCCAAACGGATGTTGTTCCTTTCACCGCAATTTAATTTATTTTCTTCACTTCACCAGGCTTCTCTGCCTACAGTTGTCCAGTGACTTCCAGTGGGGATTAGCTACACACGGACCATCTTGCAGTGCATCTGTCTATTCAAGCAAAAGCTTCTTATTGGGTTTCTGCAAAGCACTAATCATTGTGCGTCCTTAATGCCACTGCAGTAAATAGAACTGAGAAAGGAAGAACACAGTGTATCTCCTGACATTAACTGTTTTCCAACCTCTCTTCTATCCCTATCTCTCTAGCTCACTCTCTCTATCATTGATCTGTATCTATCTAATCTATCAATCTAATATCTTATGCATCATTGAAATGTGCGCTTGCAAAACAGCCAACCTCTAGTAAATGCAATCCACTAATAAAACGTAGAATGCCTTGCCATGGAGCTTTTGCAATGACCTCTGTTTTTTTCCTCTGTAGTTTTCAAAACCCAGTCTTTCCTATCTGGATTCTATACCCATCTCCCGGGTTCTTCATATCACATCTGCCACTGAATTAATAAAGCTTCTTACACCCTGTTGTAGTTGCTGTTTCTTTTATTGCCCACCTCCATCTGGCCTTGGATGATGCAGAGACCTTCTCCCCGTGTTTAGTCCCTGAAATGTAAATCATTCCTAGAAAGTGAGACTTGCCTTTCCTTGGCTTCAGCAAACTGCTGGTCGAGATGAAGTTCAATTAACAGTGGGAACAATCACTCCTCTTGTTCTTGTCTGCACCTGCCAGCATGACTTCTCAATCACCTTAATGTACCCTTCAAGCTTATCTGGGAGGCCTGAAGGATGTCTGATATGTAGTCAGATGCATGTTGCATAGTCCTGAAAGTTGCCATTACTTGGATGAACAGCTCTAAGTAGTAGGTAGGAGTCGGGTACCCTCAATGCCTACTGAGTATCCTGATGTCTGTGACCTCCTCTCATCCAGCATCACCATGAAAATTCATATGATGCAGCAAATTTAACACTGTGGTGTGTGTGGAAGAGAACAAAACCCTTTTCTCTAATTCTTTGTCATCTTTTTGTTATCTGGAGACATACACATTTCCCGTATTCTCAGTGCCAAATAGCAACTACATGAAAATAGTGCATGCAACTACCCTTTGATCTCTTAACTCCTCAAACCTCAGGGCAAATGCTTGCTACAGGATAAAGGAGACACTACATGGCTGTGTCTCTCATGCTCCACAGTCACAGCCTGCAAGTGACTGCAATCCAAATCACTGCTTTCACCTCAACCAAATTAAGTCAATTTTGATGCCAACCAATTACTTGAGAATCTGTTTACTGTTCCATCAGGCAGACCCAGGTAAGGATAAGCTTCCATTTTCATTGAAAGTAGTATCTGTTAAAGATCTCCCCTCTCTAAATATGTGTCTATTGAATAAATGACAGAGTTAATGAAGGAGTGATTAAATGCACTGTGGCACCTCCACCAGTTTTATTTTTACTCTGCGTCTGTCTATCTTAGCCATTGCTTAGAATGCAGATGTCTTCAGCTAGAGGCTATATGAGTGAGTGAGCATTTCAATTGCAGAAAATAAATGGGGAGGCAGAACATTGAAAAAATATATATTTTCATGTTATATAAGAAAAAAATGACTAACAGCCATTACCATTCATCATCACCAGCATAACTAAGCAATAAAATCCTGTAATATAAACCAAGCATGTGCCTTAAGTCTATTTTCCCCATATCTAAATCTCAAACAGCTAAATGATATTGAAGAAAACACCTCAGCACCACGTTACTTTTCTGTAATAGAAAAGAAAGGAACTTGCCTTCAGACTCCACCGTGATAAGTCAGGCTGGTGGAGGATGGAATCTGTCTCGAGGCCAAGAGAGAGAAGAGTTTGGGAAGGCTCATAAAAGAAAGAAAACTATGAGAGGGTTAATGGTTTCCATCAAAATATAATTTGTGTGAGAAGAGCCACATAACATATTAACCTTCCCCACAGACTCGTAAGGTATGGTTTGACCATATGGAAGCTCACATTCACACTGAGTGAATGTAAATAAAAGGTTTTCAACTTCAGTGCTATCAAAGCCATTTATGTTTCTGCCTCAGCAAGCCTTTCAATTCTTTCCTAGATGCAGTTAGCATAAAAGGGTATCCCACTGCTTTCGCTATTTGGATGAAAAAAAAAAAGTTTATATCTTAATCCTTATTTGTTTTCTCCTAATAGGTTTTGCAAAAGGAAAACACATTTCCCTGCTTTCGATTACTCTTTTATGACTGGAATATAATAAAGAACCAACAATTGGCAATCATTATACCAAGAAGAAGGAAAATGTCACATTTTCTTGGTCTCCACACTATCCATATTCCCAGAGAAATAAACCTTTATAGTGAGTTTTATCTATGAGGACCTAGGAATCCAGTAACAGTTTGTGATGGTTATTGCATTTATGCCTTGGGCATGGCGAAGCTGCCTCAGATATTTTGGAAATCAACAGGCTCCTGGTTCAAGTGTGAATGACTGCAGTAGGTTAATGCTCTACCTGCCTTGTGAAATTTTAGTTTCATATTGAGAATAAGCCAGTACTTGCCATCTTTCAGAGTTAGTCTGCAATAAAATGTCTTCATGCTGTGTGAATTCTATGCAGGACATTTTGATTTACACTAGGCGGGGACGTTTATGGGTGTTTGTATTTAAGTTGATCAAAAATTACAGATAATACTTTTTTTCCCCCTAAGAGAAGACCTTAGCAGACAATTTCAAATTAACAAAAATAAATTTGGGAGAGTGGTTGAGTATAGAAAATCAGTATAATGTCCAGGTGTTTTGTAAAATAATGATAATGATTAATAATAATAATAATAATAATGCATAATAACAAAACACCAAAACAAAAATATTTGTTGATTTCATTAAGAATGCCAGGGTTTGTGGAATCAAGAATTCCATTTTGGACATATTAATATTGATAGAGGCTTAATGAACACCCAAGGGGAAGAGTCGAGTTGCTAACTCAATGAAAACTGAGAGATTTTGACTGCAAGTGAGAACTGTTCACACATGCACATACGCTCACACGTGTACATACACATGCAATACAGCAATGATGCCTTTTAATGCCATAGAAATGGCATTGGTATTTTCAAACTTTCTAAAGTTCTCATGATAAATGTTAGTAGCTGAAGAACTTTTTCTGTAAATTTCAGACATGATAAATCTCAAAATACGACTAAAGAACTTTCAGGCTTTTTATAATAGTCAAAGAATAAGAAATAAGAATAAAATACATATATTAGATCAGACATATGAATAGTCATATGATTCAGTATTAGAAAATACATTTTTCTGAAGATAGCAAAGCCTTTTTCTAAGAAACTGGAAATTATTCTCCTTCCATGCTGTGTTCTTAACAAGACTGCTTTTTTTTTCTCCCAAAAAGTAATGGAGAGTACATTTTCCTCCATCTTGAAAATGTGAAAATGACAGCATTAGCATTTTTTCTGAATGTCTGTTTCATTGATCCTTTATTTAAGAAGGCCTGAGAAATAACTTTCCATCACATTTATCCCATGACATATAATTTCAACAGTAAGAATTAGTAACAGAATGAATGACAAATGATGGGGAGGGATTGACAGATGCTGGTAATTGTATGTGCTACTCTGGTTGTTCTGTGCTATCCAGGCTACTATATTTCATTTTGTCATTCTTTATGCATTGAGCTTACTAATCCATCTTGTCGAAAGATGGAAAATTGCACAAATGGGTTATTCACTTGTATTAGCACTGATAGAATAGAAATGAGCATTACCATCAAAAGTATATATTTGAGCTCATCAGAAGAGATACGGTTGACTGTATCTTCTGTGTCACAGGAAAGAGTCTTTTCTTGGACAGCAATTTCTAAATACCAGGGGAGCATTCTTTCCATCCGAAAGCCTGCAAACATGGGGAAAGTAAACAGCCTATCTACTTGCAGGAACCTATGAATGTCAAAGAGTATTCATATTTTCTGTAATATGCAAGTTCTGAGAAAATATTTCTTCCACTCAAGAGTAATCAAGAAAAAAAATAAATCTCAAAAATCTAATGTAATTGGAAGCAAGGACAACTGTTAGTACTCTCATATCATGTAAACATAATAAAATGATAGCAAATCACCTATGCAATACAAAACACTTTCTAACTACTGCTTCAAGATCTTGTATGATTTTAGGATCATAGAAATCACAACCCAAATCAATAATGGTGCTATCTCTCTGCCAGTTGTGAGACTTTCCAACTGCCATCAAATATATATATATGCTATAAATATAGTCTATGGGTCGATTGATTTCATCTCCCATCCACCTCAGGGTGGATTAGCCTAATTTTATTGTTTATTATCCTAGAGATCATTCCCATTTTGATCGCTGAAAATGGCACAAATTTGTTGAATATTGCTTGGAAAACATCTTTATGCAATATACTAGCCTGCCTAATGAAGGGTGTGCAGGAGAAGGCAACGGAATTAACCTTAGCAAAGTTTTTTATGATATTCATTTCATGATTTCATAATGCAGACATTTTTCATGGGAGGTGACATGATGAATCAGACATGAAACATGCCGTCAGGGTTCCTGAGTGTATAAAGTCAGGGGCATCAACCGTCCTATCTGTGTATGTGCCAAACCTCCATATGGCATATTGAGGCAGTTCAAGGAATAAATGGATTTTTCATGATAGGTACAAGGCAGAGACCAGATCGCTTCAGAGTCCTATTAATTAGAAGCGTGCATGTATTAGGAGAGATTTTTCTCTCTGCAGAGGGGTGCACAGTGGGTGTTCATCTCTCTGAGGTGCCACATTATTTCTCTCACCACTCCATCCTCCTCAGTCCTTGCTCATCTAGTTGGATGATGAGTAGATGTGACAAGATTTCTCAGGAAATACAATGGGTCCCTCTTTTCCACTCAGACAAATTCTCCTCAGGAAATATTCATTAAGAATGGTTGATTCTTTCCTAAAATGACAGAATTCTGGGGAAGGATTAGAAAAACAACCAGGGTCTGTGGTGGATTGGAAGTGAATATCAGAAAGCATGGCAGTGACCCCCACAGGAAAAATAGCATGATCCTGAAGAAAGCATGATGTTAACGCTATGATCACCAGACCTCATTCTATAGAAAAGTGAATCACCATTTAAAAGTTCCCATTACATTTTAAATCTAATTGATTATGTTGGTCTCTTTTATCCACTTATTTCTAGAGAGGGTGCTATTCTTATTCGTTTCTTAGGTATTTATGGAACTTTAAAAAATCCACAAATGAATGATTGAGTTTATTATTATTATTATTATTTATTTTAATTTACATCATTATCTACCCTGGGGTTCTCCCACCACCTTATCACCTGTGAACGATCATCTTAATCTTTTGTGCCACTCCCAACCTGATTCCCCACTTTCTCCCTCTCATGCTCTATGCTTCAATTTTGCTAGCAATCAGTTTTTTAAAAAGACAAATCTATGGCATTTGATGCAATATTGAATCATGCTAGCATAAATAAACCAGAAGGAAAAAGAGAAATACAGGATGGTCTCATCTATGTGAAGGTTTTATTAATTTATTTTTTAAAATACATTTAAAAACTGTACAATTGACTCTGACCATAAACTTTCCATTAGAAGCTGACTCCTTCCCTTTTTATTGTATAGATTTGCACCAGTGTTTCTCAAACAGAGGCCACACTGATAACTACCCATCCCTTGAGGTCATAACTACTCTGACCACATTCAGGGACCCTTCTAGTTTCTAGACAGGAGCTCTACTTGTCTGACTTTCTCTTCATTTCCCCTGATGTGGTGATTGCCTTTCCCGTTGAACCTCAGCTGATAGTCCATGGGATTTAACACCTGTTCCTCTGCTCACCTCTTACACATTGACTCACCAAACTCAAGAGATCAATAATTGTCAAAACCCAGGGTGCATTGAGAATCCCCTGGGGAGTTTATCTGGGGTGCATAGTCTAAGTCTCCAACTCAACTGATGTGGGTACATTGGGCCAAAGATGTGCATTTTTTAAACAAACTAACAGGCTGATGCAAATACAGACATGAATGTCCAAATAGACTTTGAGAAAGTCTGGGAGACTGTGCTTCACAGGCTGTTTTTCTCCAGCTTGGTGCTGCCAAGTAGAATATCCCTCTTGCCCTCATATCAGGAATCTTTTATTTTCTGTAGTTTTATTTGTTTAGTTGTTTATTTGTTCATGTCTATCTATCTATCTATCTATCTATCTATCTATCTATCTATCTATCTATCTATCTATCTATCTATCTATCTATCTATCTATCTATCTATCTATCTATCTATCTATCTATCATCTATCTATCTATCCATCTATCTGTCTATCATCTATCTATCATCTATATCTATTTATCATCTATCTGTATCTATCTGTCTGTCTGGTTTTTTTTTTGTTTGTTTGTTTTATTTTTAAGAGACTAGGTCTGGCTATGTTGCCCAGGATTGTCTCGTACCCATGGACTCAAGTGATCCCCAGCCTCAACCTCCCAGGTATTCTCAGGAATCTTAGATGGCTTGGACTGTCCTATGACTTACCTGGCCTCCCATGCCTCTCTGTATTGTCATCATGGTTTCTGTTCTGTAATCCCTGAGATACTTTGTTATTTATTTTCATAGTTTAATTTTTTTTGTAAATTGTTTGTACATATATATATATATATATATATATAAAACACAACATTGTCTACTCTGAGAGTCTCCTAAAATCCGTGAACCACCTTAATCTCTCATCCGTGAACTACCTTATCTCTTGCGCCCATCCCTCCCCCAATTTTACCCACCTCACCCTCTCTTGTTCTATGCTTCAGTTCTCTTGACAGGTTTAGATTTTTTCTTCTCCATTTGTTTGCTTGCTTTCTCTATATCCTTCAAATAAATGAAACCATTCCTTATTTCTCTTTTTTTTTTCTGGCTTATTTGTGCTAACATGATTCCTCCAAGCTCCATCCATGTTGCTGCAAATGACGTGTTTGTCTTTTTTGACGGATGAGTAATATTCCATTGTGTACATAGACCACAATTTTCTGACCCATTCATCTGTTTTGGGACATTTGGGTTGCTTCCATATCCTGGTTATTGTGAATGCTGCAATACGCATCCAAGTACAAGTGTCCTTTTGAAATAGTGTTCTTGTAAACTTTGGGTAGATCCAGCAGTATTGCTGGATCAAATGGCAATTCCACTTTCAGTAGTTTGAGGGTCCTTCACACAGCTTTCCATAGTGGCTGGACCAGTTTGCATTCCTACCAGCAGTGTAAGAGTGTGCCTTTCTTTCCACATCCACACCAGCACTTGTTATTACCCCCCCCTTTTTTTTTTTTTTGCTAAATATGGACCATTCTTACTGGTGTGAGATGATATATCATTGTGGTTTTGATATGCATTTTCCTGATTATTAGTGACATTGGGCATTTTTGGCCATTTCTATTTCTTCTTTTGAGAAGTGTCTTTTTGGTTTTTCACTTCATTTTTTGACCGGATTTTTTGATCTGCCTTTGTTAAGTTGTGTGAGTTCTGTGTGGATCTTTGTTATCAGACCCTTATCATGTGTATGGATGGCAATTCTCCCCCCCCCCCCCCGCCATTGGTTGGTTTTCTTTTCGTTTTGAATATTGTTTATTTTGCTGTACAAAAACTCTTGAGTTCGATATAGCCCCTGGTGTTTATATTAGCCTTCATATTTTTAGCATTTGTAGATGTGTCCTGAAAAAGGTTTCTGAAGTAGAAGTCTTGGAATATTTTGCCCATATTTTCTTCTACATATTTTATGGTTTCAGGTTTTACATCCAAGTCTTTTATCCACTTTGAGCTGTTTTTTTGTGCATGGTGTAAGGAATAGTCTAGATTTATTTTTTGCATGTAGCAGTCCAGTTTGCCCTGAGGTGCTTTGAGTAGAGGGGTTGATTCTGGAGAGAAAATAAATCACTGATCCTGAGACTTAAGTGGGTCTCATTTACATCTTGATTAGAACTCTATACTGTATTTATCTCAAAAGTCATTCCCTGAAACTGTGAAATTAATTGTAACTCAACTTTGCAACCTCTATCCATGACATTTTGGCATAATAAGCAAAATATATCATTAAACACCTTCCAATGAAATCAGCATATTCTGTTGTAAAATAGCAATCTAATTACATCGCTGCAGCTTTAGTCTGTGAGGTTTGGCTTTATATAACTTTTGGCAGAACATATGTGAAGATGGTGTGAAATTGCTTTAGGGTATTTTCCCTTTGTGAGAAATTACAGGTTTCATAATGCAAACCAATTATTTCTCAGGAGTTACTGAGCTAAGGATAATAGTCATTCTATTATATTTATAATACTCATCCAAGATGCTACGGATAGTGCTGCATTTATGTAACTTCACGTGAACCAGTCTAGTAAGGTCCCACACCAATGTGTTCCTGTTCATAAGAAATCAGCAACAAGTATTAAAGAATGAATGAATATGATTTTCTCACTAAGTCTAGTACTGTCCATTGTTATGAGTGGCAGGAGACCAGAGTTTCCGAAGTGGACAATATGAACAATGTGACGTTGTCCCTGAACTGAATAGCAAGAAAATCTAACAACCTGTCAATAAAACAAAAGAATCCCACATTCGAGGGAGAGAGAGGATGAAATCAAAGGAGGGATAAGAGTATAAAAGATCACGGTGACAGTTCATAGGTGACATGGTGGTGGGAAAACTTCAGGTTATATTAGGATGTGAAATGTGTGGGTATGTGTGTGTGTGTGTGTGTGTGTAACCAATGGAGAAGAATAAATAAAAGAAAAAAAAAAGAAAACATTCATATTTTAAAAAATATAGATAGGCAGCAGAATGTATTTCTGAATCATCCGTTGACATGTCAGGGCTTTGAAATATTCCATTATTTTTACCTTTTATACTTCTTTACAATTATCAAATCACAGAGCATAAATGGCTTGGCCACATTAGATGTTACGGAAGGTAGAGTGTACTATCAGGTGATTAAATTTTGAGACTTTCTTTGAAACTCCTTTGTTGGTTGACCACGGGCACATCAATTAACTCTCTGAGTTTTTATTCCCTCTTCCGGAAATGAGTGAGTGTGATTTCTGATTTTAAATTACACAAAAGTTCTCAGAAATCCCACAAGACTCTAGATATTTTGAAGAATATACAGACTAAGAAAGATAGATTTGAGCATTCAAGTCAACCAAAACTATGAAATCTAATAAAACAGTAGATAAAAAAGTGGCAAATTCTCTAGGTGTAGTAGTGCACGCCTGTAATCCCAGCTGTTCAGGAGGCTCAGGCCAGGAATCACTTGAGTCCGCAGATTTGAGACTACCGCAGGCAACATAGCAAGACCTAGTCTCTAAAAAAAGCAAATACTCTATAATATACTTTCAACATGCAAGAAGTCCTCAAACACTACCACTACTTCCAACATTTCCTATTACTTATATTATCTTTACTTGTTTGCTTTTATGGCATTTCATTACTATTAGAAAATTATGTCACTGTGTGAAATAACAAAATTTAGTTTTGTATGTAATCACGTTTTAGTCATCTCAGTACCTAACTGAATGGCTTCAAATGTCTCTAAAATTAAAATTGCCCTTATAACCCTGTGTATCTTAAAGGGATTCTAGGGCATCTGCTTTTGGATGGAAGCAAATACTAAAACTATCATTTACCTTGCATTTTTACATCACTCTATTTGCCACTAACTGGAAACAGAAAGGGCAGAAAACAAAACAAAAAATAATAATGAGGAAGGTAGAAAAGTTACCAGAGCTTGTTCAAGACAGAATAAGGCTTTCACTTGCTGGGTCACCTGAAAAGAATCTAGCCCTAGTCCTGAAAGTGAACTCATTCTCCTAAGACACTAATTAACCAGTTAGTTAATTAAAGGAACACGAAAGACGGTTCCTTTAAAGGAAACTGAAATTGTTCCTTCAGCCTGTTTTTAACTTCTCAAATATCAGCTCCCTTAAACTTTAAAAAGTGAAATAGATAATAACAAATCCTTGGATGTGCTAGTTGTGGAAAAGTCCTTTGGGAGGGCGGTAAGGGCAGCAGTCTCTTTATTTTGTAATTAGCAAAGGCTAAATGATTGCAACATAATTGACAGCTCCCTCCTCACTGAAGACAGGGCTTAGGTTTTGATTTAATATATTGACAACAAAGCTCTGGGATTGTGAGATCTTTGAAAAGAAGCCACAAATCAATGAATAGGGGGCATCTGTTTAAAGTGCTTTGTTGGGCATAAGATTTTGAACCCTGAACAGAGAGTTAAGCAGAGTGAAGATTTTTACCAGGTAGGATGGATTTGTCAGGCATTGTCATCTTTTCCTCCATGCCTGTACCTTTTTTCTCTCTACCACATATACTTATCTCTCCTTCCCTTTGCCATATCCAAGAGAGAAAAGCTAGCTAAAGGCAAAATGAACTAAGGATTTCATGAACTCTATTAAGAAAACCTAGGTTAGTTCTTAAAAAGTAATTGCATCTGAATGTTTATCTAAATACCTATTTAGATGTAAATGTATCAAAAGAGAAAAGAGATAGATATGCACATAGGTAAGTATGTATATAGTTATAGAGATAGATAATGATAGAGATAGTTACATACATACATATGTGCATACATACATAGATAAAAAGATGCATAGATACACAGATAGGTTAGATAGAGAAGCAGAGAGATCATGCAAAAGAGAAAGGTTCATTAATTTGATTTTATGTACTTTGTATTTATATTTGACTTAGAAATGTACCCTTAGATTTTAGCTTCATTGCCAGATTTTACTTTCTTTAGAAGGTTGTTTTAATTTATGCTTATTTGATTACAGCTAGTGAATTTGAGCAGTTTTGATGTGTACCTTGTGAGATACATTTTTTTTTCTTTTAGGTTTGCATAAATGAGCAAAGAAATATCCTTCTGCCAGCATGTTAATGACAGACAGATGAGATGAATGGTGTAATTCATGTCTGTTTCTTCATTTTCTTACTTACATCTTTAATTTTTCATCATCCCTTATTATCATTTCAATCAAATCAATAAAAGAAATGATATCCTAATCCAGAATATACAAACATTTGTCTTCATATGTTAAAAATAATAAGATCCATCATTAACAGAGTTGGTGGCTGAGAATAAAGACATACATAAAAGTTAGTCTCTGTTCACTTAGACACAGTATCTGAGGGAGAATATAATAAGTGTTATAATATTAATTTCTATAAAAGGTAATTAAAACAAGCAGAGGGTGTATCTGCTTCTCAAAGTAAATGAAATATAATGTAGTTTTTAAGAATGCAATATTATATATATGTATTTGACATATGTATGTATATTTGACACATAGATATATGAATGAATATATATATGAATGAATATATATATATATATATGGAAGAATATATATGTATACTTGAGGAGAAAAAAATAACCTAAGAAAAGAATGCCTTGGGCAAATGATCACATACAAAAAGCCATGGCCATTTGGTGAATTATGAATTATTTTGTGTGGTGGAATACAGGCTGTGATAGGTTATTTCAGAAGATTTTAAAATGAGGTACGTAGTAGGTTAAAAATGACCCACACACATACTCCATAAATATTGAGATTAAAATTTGCTCAACAGGCACTGAGACCTATTGAGTGACCTTCGATTGGAAGTGACATGATCAAAATTGTCACATAGAAAGACCAAAACAAGTGAGTTATGTAGAATGTATTGATCAGTGGAAATAAATGTAATGTCATTAAAATCTGCAGCTAAAGAGGACCATAAGAGACATTTACAGGGGACAAAGTTTTGGAAAGTTCTCTGGCTAAGGGAATTTAAAACATGAAAGGGAAGGAGGTGTTTGAAATATGTTCTTTGTGATTCATTTGTTTGGGTGGATAGGTGGTTGTGTCACTCCTAAGAAAGACAAAATGCAAGGAGAGGACCTCATTCTAAGAAGATAGATTAGATTAAAATAATTGGAGAGATTTAGAAGACAGTCAAACATGCAGGTTAGTTTCACAGATAATATGTGCTGGAAATAGTCTTCAGAGCCAGCACTTTCATTTACAAATTCATTTATTTGATAATTAGTTAGGTGGGTTGAAACTAATGTCAAAAATATGGATCTTATTATGCAAGGAAATATGTTAGAGCAAAAATCATGAAGGCTGAGTAGGTGTTTTGGGAGAAGATTTAAGGACCTAGATGAAGAAAGGAAGCTGATGAGGATGATTGAAAAAGAGAGGTAAGATGAAAACAAACAAATTAAATATTAATCAGCAATGTCAAACATAAAATTTCATATCAGAACTGAAAAAAAAGTGTTGACAATGGCAATTAAATTATCATTTAAAATATGACACCATTGTTGTTTTTTTTTTTTTTTTTTTGTAAAACAAGTTTGATGGGATAAGATCTTATAATAGATACCCTTTGAATGACTACCTATGCTAGAGAACCCCCTGTCAATCTCAGAACAGTTTTCACCTTTCCTGGAACATGTCCTGTGCAGAGTATGACAGCTCGGAGCTGACTGTTGCTCCCTGCGTGGCTGCTAGGAAACCACTTTGCAGTTTGATTTTGAAGTTGGGCTCTGGGTATATGACTCCAGCTGTTCCTGAGAACAGTGTGATGGCTTGGTCAAGAACAATTTTCGTTGATCTGTTTTGACTTTACTGATGCACGGTAGGGCTGATAATTAATGCTTCCATTTTCCTAGACTATAACTGTCCTGAATGAGCAAGGAAACATAATTATATTTGCTTAGACAAATTTGTTTTTAAGTAGTATGGATTTCATAGTGATTCTGCAGCAATGATTAGAAATGCTGAATGAGAAACTTAAGGGGTAGTGTCAAATAGTCCTCATATGTGAATTCAAATTCAAGGAAGTCAAATCAGTTTTGAATGATGTTTAATCTGTGAACCGTGATCATTTTAAAAGCAAAATATGCAAAGAGGCATTTATTTCTAGCCTGAAACACAAAAACCAGCTTCATTACATAGCCTCAAGGTAAAGGCTTAAAAATGAAAGCTATTTTCATTCCGACCATACATCCGTTGATAGGATACTGTGGTTTCTCGCCTTTATCCTGTTGATGTGGTGGATTATGTTCGTTGATATGTGGATGTTCAACCAATCTTGCAGTGCTGAAATTAATTCCACATGGACATGGGATATAATTCTTTAAATACTCTGTTGAACTTTATTTGCTCAAATTTATTACCCAACAACATCTTGTGAGGTTTGTTGTATTTATATTCATGGGAGATACCAGTTCCTTGTTGTTGTTGTTTTTTTTTTTTTTTTTCCCTTCTTTGATTTCAGTGTTAGGCTAAAACTTACAACAGAAACATTAAATATTCCCTTGGCTTCTGTATTCTGGAATAAATCACGGAGAATAGTCACATGCCCTTCTTGTTTGTTAGTGTTCACCAGTGAGGCCACCTGGAGCTAATGTTTATCATCATCATTATTATTATTATTATTATTATTGTTGTTG
This sequence comes from Uropsilus gracilis, assembly GCA_004024945.1. Classification (NCBI taxonomy): domain Eukaryota; kingdom Metazoa; phylum Chordata; class Mammalia; order Eulipotyphla; family Talpidae; genus Uropsilus; species Uropsilus gracilis. Next base: position 20,301 of record PVHY01020837.1, read on the forward strand.
TTGTTGTTGTTGTTGTTGTTGTCATCATCTAATTTTAATGACTATAGGCCTATTCAGATGATCTATGCTTGCTCTCTGAATTGGTAGTTGGTATTGCTCAAAGAATTGGTGCATTTAACTTTAAAGGTTGAATTGTCAGTATAGAGTTTTTCATAATATTTCTTTAATATTCTTTGGATTTCCATGAGATAGTGAAGACTACATTTTTAAAAAATTTCTTTGCACTTGTGTTGTCTCTTTTTTCTTGATTAGCCAGGCTATAGTCTTATCAATTCTATGGATATTCTTAAAGACCTAGATTGTATTGTCATTGATTTTCTATATGGCTTTTCAGCATTCAATTTAATGAATATCTGTACTATTTTTACTATTTATTTTGTTCCACTTGATTTAAATTTAAATTGCTCTTTGCTCTAGTTTCCTAAGACTTCTTCTTTCCTAACATATGCATTACTGAGACCATTTTAAAGCATAATTTTATTTTCAATATATCAAATAATTAAATATATGACAGCTTGTGCAGATACCTATAATATTATTGAGTTTGACTTAGTTGCAAGAGAGAAAAATGTTAAGTTCCAATTATCTTGCTGGGAGGATGCTACACAAGGATCAGAGGGAAATTAGGAATGCTCTCTGACTCTCTGACTTTGAATTATTATCATAAATATACACTGTGTGACAGAGTTGGAATTGATCGTAATTATTTCATCTAAATACCTTATGAATGGTCAAAGAAACATATCAGTATAACTAATAAATCCTGAGTTTCTGACTAATTGGATTGTTACTGTTCCTATGGTCTTTCTGCCTCCAAATAATATAAGTTGTTATTCTGTATCCCTTCTGTATCCCGTTCATGTCATTTAGCTTATAAGGATTTTATTTTTTAATTTCACATCAATTATAGATACACATCCTTGAGATTTATCTGATGTCCTTTGATTTAAAACTTTTACTAGAAATGCTATAGCATTTATATTTGCAACATAGTTTGTAATATAATTTTCATTATATTTGTAATATAATTTTCATTGTATTTGTAATATAACTCTCATATATTACAAATGATATATTAACAAAAACATCATTTGTAATATAATATGTAAAGTATATTGATTATTGAAATACTTTATTCTTTTCAGAATTTTACAATACAGAAAATCCAGATTATTTTCAGAAATTTAAAATACTAGTATAGTAATAGATATTAAATAACATGACTTTCGGTAGTACACTCTTACAATGCTTTATCAAATATTCATTTTCCATTAAAATATCACAAACCTCCGATTTTTGTTGGACATTTACATTGTTTACATTTTTCTCTGTATTATACGAACTTCACCATATCCATGAGTTTTTCGTTGTAATTTGCCTAAAATATAGAAAAACCTTATCACATTTATGTAGAAATACAAAAGATTTGGATACCAAGTTAAAAACTACCATTTCCTTATCAAATCAAATGAGCCATTTTTCTACTATATAGTTTAGTCAATATTTAGAATATGACTTTTAATTGAATGGGAAAAATATATTTCATTGTTTATTAATTTGCATTTCTTGCATTTTTATTTTTAAGAGGAGGCAAAAACAGGTTTGAATCAAATATTTTTAAAACTTTCATGGACATCTGTGCCTATTTTGTGTATTGTTTGATCCCTTTTTCCAAGAGAGATGCATTTTAATCACTGTGCCAAAGCATTTTTTCAGATTTTTCCTTTCTTCTGGGTAAATACAGGTTTGATGTGTATTTGTGGGTATATTTATTTCTTATTCTTTTGCAAGACATATACATACTTTCTGTTTTTGCATAGTAGCTAATATTGGCTGTGACTTTCAAAGCAAAGACTTCTAATAGTAAAGACCACCAGAGATAAGAAAAAGTCATCCAGAATAGTCCACTTAACATTGATTGCTCATGTGTGATGTCCCATACTTATTATAGTAGTCATAGTTTAATGACTGTACTTTTTAAAATAATATTAAATGTTTAAATATATTATTTTATAGCAAGGATAAACTGTTGTATATGATAGGATATTGAAATTTTCCTTTTTTGGTTTATTTAATGCATTTATTGAATATTCTTATGTTATTAAAATACTATATTCTATGCATTATATTTAAATACTCTAGAGTTATTAGAATTTTAAATTGGACCTTTCTTTTATATCTGTGATTGGGATTGATCTGCTGAATATGTGAGTGTATTTATACAATGCTTTTTAAAATTGCATTTTTTTTTTTTTTGGAACAAAGATTGCTTTAGAACTGTGCTTATGATAGGGGTATATTTTAAAACATCTTTAGATATATGTGAATCTTTGGTTTCAGAATCATGGGGGCATTTAAAAATATATTGGAAAGTTTGGTATCTTTTTTAAAGTCTGGTAAATATTCAAAAGGATTTACAATTATCTGAGCCTTGATGAATTTAATGAGTTAGCCTACAGTGACATAAGATTTTTCCCCATTATAAATTTTTATTAATTTTTTACCTATCCTAGTATATTTTATTTCATATTATACAAGAAAATTATTTCACCAGAACTTTCATTTTTATTACCATGATATTGTTCATAGATTCATTGCAGTTACTTTGATTTAAAATTTTAATTCATTCATGGGTTAAAAAGTATGAGCAGTAAAAGTCATTTCAGCTTGCGAGTTTAGCATTTCATAACCGGTTTCTTTCCCTGGAGGGACAAATATACTTTTGTTGGTATTAGCATAATTCTAAATACTTTAATTCTCTTCCCCTCCCTTGCTCTCTCTCCCACTTTTTTTTTCTCTCTCATTAGTCTAGACAGTATGTATATCACCTGCAGAAATTAAGAGATAGAGAAAGGGAGGTGGGAGATAAGCAACACATTTATAATGCAAGTTGGGTTATTTTTCAACAAGTATAAAGTCAATATAGTAGGAATAACTTCATGCATTAAAAAAGAATATTTTTTAGTATCCATAGTTAAAAATGTCATGATTTTACTGTAATAACTCCAATTTGGATTTAAAAAAGCTGGAGCATTTCCTGGAGTACCAACTATTTAAAGGAAATCTTTGTTTCTCAACCATCTACTGAATATACGTAACTGTAAAGTGATAATTAAGGGCAATTAATTTGATACATATACAGAATATATTATACTGTGTTTGCAGGAACATTGATTTTTTTATTTCAGTAGAATGTAACTTAAGTAGCTGAATAACTCACCAGTTAAATAATACTAAAATTTGCTACTTTTAGTATCCATTTTGGAAGTCATTCTTTCGAGGAGAACAGAATGTTAATTTCATGTACCTCAAAGCTTCCTACTATGCTTCATTGTTTCAAGCTATTATGAATGCAACGACTATTATTGTTCATTAAATTCTATACCGTAAATTTTAAGATGATGTTTGAGCCATTCTGTTATATTTAGCTATGGTTTTACACTTGTTTTTGCATAATGTATTTACTTTTTCTGCAATTGGAAGCTGTTTAATTCACAAGGAAGCTTTTCCAAACCCAGAAAATGTCCTTATTGAGAGATGATAGAGTCTTGAAAAAGTCAGTCCTAAGAATGATTACTTTGCCAAAATTCTAAACATTAATTGCTATTGACATAAACTACTCTGCAAATTCTGGAATTTTCACAGAAACAGAGTAAGTATTGCTATTGAAAAGATTTCCCTTTGCAAGACTCCAAATTGCTACTTAAAAGACAAGAGAGCAATTAAAGCCAAGCCAATAATCAGTCCTAGAAATGTAACCGTAGAACTGAGGCCACCCAAGGTAGATGGGAAAATAAATTGTGGAGGTAACCCAACGGACTATAGTAGGTGACATTTGCTTGAAGTGTGTCCTCCTATATCTCCAAATCAAATATGTAAGCCAGTGATCTTCAGTAAATAAAAGAACATCTATAGGAGATCATAAATTCCATGCAGCAGTGATAAAAAGAAAAACTATGTAAGCTTAATGTTTCAGATAAGTACAAAATGATTACAGCAATTATGTTAAGCTTCAATTTTGTTCAAATTGCCCCAAAGTCTTACAAAACATAGATGGGTATATGTAAAACGGTGTGAAGTCATCTGAAAGTGTTGCATGCTTTTAGAAATACTTTGAAACAGTTTGAAATGTTTTTAGAAGTAGTTTGAAAGTGTTCTATGTTGTCAACAAGTCATGGAGAAATGTGTCAGCAAAGACATGATTACATAGGAAAAGGTACGTAAGTTCTGAAAAGTTACTCAATATGGCTATTTCCTGATGAAGTACTTCTGACAAGGGTAGAAATGTAAAAGAATATGTACACAATGGAATAGTATTCATCAATCAAAAAGACAAATGTCTTTGCAGCTACATGGATGGAGCTAGTAGGAATCGTGCTGGCAGAAATAAGCCAGAAAGAAAAAGAGAAATACAGACACAGAAGAAACATTTAAAACTAACTCTAAGCAAAACTGAGGCATAAAGCACGAGAGGGGCAGATGAGGAAAGTGGGAGTGGGGGGTGGGGGACGCAAAAGACAAAGAAGATGTTTCATGGGTGATAAGGTGGCGGGAGAACCCTGGGGTAGATAACGATGTGAAATAAAACAAGTAATAAA
>PVHY01020838.1:0-24881 GCA_004024945.1 Uropsilus gracilis
TGGGGAATGGGGACCGGGGACCGGGGGATGGGGACCGGGACCGGGACCGGACCCGTAACGCTCTCCTCCTGGCCCAACTGGGCCTAGGGTTGGGCCTGGAAGGCAGCAGAGCCTACTGACCCCTCCCCACCAAGCCCCAACCGAGGTGCTCAGCCCCCACCCCCTGCCCACATGGATGCAGAGGCTGGCTTCCCCAGCCTGAGTGAGATCCCTGGACCTGGAGTCTCTGAGACCCTGAGGTCCTGGTGGTATAGGACTCACTGTTGACCCCCCCCCCCTCCGCCGCTGGCGGGGGATGTGCTGGTTGTCTTCTCCAAGGGCCCTCCGGGTGGGAAAGGCTAACTTATAACTTTTCATTTCTTAAAATTTTTTCACACATTCCTTTCTGATTTCCTTTGGTTCTTTGTCTGTCTTAGCTCACTAAACGTTTAGTTATTCTAGTATTTAGGATTCATCAGACATGGTTTCTTTCATATTCTTTTATTCCTGTGAATAGGGCATACTTTTCTGTTCCTTTCTATGTTTTATAGTATTCTGAGTATATTATGTTACTTAGGATATCTGATAATCCAAGTCTTGACAGATTGCTGATTTTACCTTGTTGAATGATGGAGTCGTTTATTTTTCATTTCTTCAAGACTATTTTTTCATATGTCTATTTTCTGTTTGTGGTCACTGAAGTTTCTGTTCTGTATCCCTGTAGTAACTTGACAAACATTTCCTTAAATGTGTAGATGGGAAAAAAAAATGAAGTAGCTGATACTTTATGAAATTTGCTACCACCTTCAGGGCTGAAACCAAGAAAAGCATCTGTTCTAGACCATCCCAAGTGCACAATTTCAAATTTTGTTAGAAATTCTTCATTCCCAGTCCTGTATCCAGCCATGCCTTCTAGGGAAACAGGTTTGGAATGAAGAGTGGGGGATGGTTGCTGGATGTGAATACTGGTGATAAACAACTTCTTGTTAAGCACCCTTCTTGATGTAAGTACAGTCAGATCCTAGAGATTAAAAATAGTTGATTCTAATCACTCTATCCAGCTTAGTGGTAACATGGGAAAAGGGGGAATCTATACTTAGAGCTTCCTGGTCCTGTTGTGTGTTGTCTTCATCTGCTTTTTTCATATCATATTTATAAGGGCCTGTTACCTTGTTTCTCTGAAAATTATTGTGTTCATCAGGACCTCTACTTTTTGACAAGTGATTGTTAACTCCAGGTTTAACTTAATGTGTAATCAGTCATTTTAAAGCTTTCTTTAACTGTTGGTTCAGGATTTACCTTTTTGAAGTCACGTCACAGCAAAAGCATGTTTATCTGCTTTTTCTCTTCCATAGATTTGTTGCTGTTGAATTCTTTACTGTTCTCCCTATCTTTGTGGATTTGTAATATTTTCATGTTTCCTTAATTTTCTTGGCCTTTGAATAGAAGCAAAGTTTTATATTTGTCTTCATTTGGGTATCTAATTAACTTAATTCCTACATATTAATTTGTATTGAACACTTAAATAAGTTATCTCATGTAGTTTTTAGGTAAAAAAGTTTTCGGTCTTTTAGGTAAAGTCTAATGTAATTTTTGTATAATGTTAGTTTTCTTTTTAAATTTTTATCTTTTATGTAATTGTTGCTTAGAAGAAAGTTACATAGTAATAAAGAATATCCTTGTTTTTTTATTTTAACAGTGGTTTTTAATATTTTCCATGGTTTTGATGACATTGGGTTGGTATTTATATTAGGAAATAAATTCACCTATTCCTGACTTCTTAATTTTTTTTTTAATTTAAAATTTGCCAGGCACAGTGGCAATGTGCCTTTAAGTACAGCCTACAGCATGGCTGAGACTAGGAATCGCTTGAGTTCCCAGGTTTGAGACCTGCCTGGGGCAACATAGAGAGACCTAGTCTCAAAAAATAGTTGGGCATTGTGGTGTGCGCCTGTAATCCTCATTACCTGGGAAGGTAAGGCTGGAGATTGCTTGAGTCTGTGGTACCATGGGCAATGTGAGCCTGTGGTTCCCTGGGCAAAATAGCGAGACTTAGTCTCAAAAAAAAATTTTTTTTAAAAATTTGTCATGATAACTGATGATTACTGAAAGTGTCATAAACACATATTTACGCATTTACTTTGCTGTAGGGAATAATTCACTTTAGCTTTCTTGTAACTCTTGTGGTACCCAGAAAGCTCTTTGATATACTAGACCTTCATAGTGATAAATGTTTTTGTTGAAACATTTTGAATACAAAAATCCTTGTGATTTTGTTTCTTTGAAAGTTCATAGACTTTCTTCACCAAGGGCTGATATTTTCTTTTTAATGAGTATTTATATATATATATTTTAACTACTGTTTTGGGGTTTGTTTTTTTCAATGAGATCAACAGTGTTAATTTTCATTAAATCAGAATTCTGATAAGTTCAAGAAAAATGGAAACATGTATAATTTATGCTGAGTACATATTTTGGGCTACTATAATAAAAATAACAAAGTCTGGGTTACTTAAAACAGCAAACATTCATTTTTCACAGTTTAAGAGACTACTGAGACCAAGACCAAGAAGACTGGTAGATTTGTTGTTGGGTGAGGGTCTACTTTCTGTTTTATGGATGGACTGCTGACTTTTTTTCTGTTCACCTATATGATAGGTGGGGAAAAGACACTCTTTGGGGTGCAGTTTTAGAAAACAGAACACAAATACTGTTTGTGAGGACACCATTTTTATGACATTCTCCCCTCAAAGGTCTTGCCACCTAAGACATTCACACTGGGGGGTTAGGATTTCAGTATATGAATTTAGGGGTCAGGAGGTGGACACAAACATTCAGTTCTTAGCAATCATGGGATATCACAGGAAACTTAAAATTTAATTAGGAACTCAACTGAAATCCTGGTATACAGGCATAAAATGGCTTGGTAATTGTGTAGCAGTGTGCTAACTGGTTATCACATTCACTTATCTCTGAATTCTAAGAAAAATCCTTGGAACTACTTCTATACCACTTACACCAGAGAAAATTGAAGCTTAGAGAATTCAAGTTACTTGCTCAGTGTTAAATAGATAATTAGACTTGTCAGTGGTTAAATGGAATAGATTTTATTTGGATAATGCAGACGAGGTCAACTTTTAGTTGGAATGTCTTTATGGGATTAAATAAGTGTTTGCTTATTGGAACATAGTCTCAGTGATAAATAGAAAGTTATTTACAGTCTAGGATTGGGAAATAAGTATTATAGTTGGGTGATTATTGTATTTTGGGAATGAGAGTTTTTGTATTTTGAGAGCTTGTTTGGAGGTTCTAGCAGGGGAGCGCAGCTACTCGTATACCCTCGACCGAAGAACGGTCCGTCTCTATTGGGGAAGGCCGTCCTCTTCGACCGAGTGCGCAGCTTCGGGAGGGACGCACATGGAGCGGTGAGGGAGGAAGGGGACACCCGCCTAGCCAGCCAGATCAGCCGAATCAACCCTGGCGATCAATGGGGTGACAGATGTCGCAGCCAGATCGCCCTCACATCCGAGTTTTTGTATTTTGGATGAGAGTTTGTGTGCTAAAATGAAGTTCTGTTTTCTTGTAAGAAGAATGAATTAGTAGCTCTCAGCCTCTGGAGGGTACTGTGATGTTAGTTCTAGCTTTTCTGCTGGGAACACTTCTTTTTCTGTTTTAGACACTAAAACAGAAACGATCTATAGAATTCATTTAAAAGCTGCTAGTTTCTCCTAACACCTGTAGACTTATACTTCATAGTTCTGAATATCATGGTATCCATCGGAATACTTCCTCTGGCAAATGAATGTTAACTGCAAGTTCAGTGCTGTCAACAGATTCATTTGTTTTTTGAATGTTGACCATTTATCTTTTAATTACTACTCTTTTGATGTTCACTTTCAAGAGAACATCAACTGTTGTGTTAATGGGTTCTCATTCACTGAATGAATTCAGGCACTTTGGCTTTTATGTATTTTAGTTTGACACTTTGGGCTTTATATCTTTTGAAACTTGTGTATTTAAATACTGATTTGATTACTCTTTTATTGAGTCACTGTGGCCCTTTTTAAAAAATAATTAACAAGATCTGTGTTATGGTCTATTGCTCAGTACTTAATATTACATAGTCATGAACATTCAAATTCCCGAATTGCTGTAGTCTTGGGTAGCTTTTGAGGATTTTTTTTTAATCTGAAAAAATGAAGCTATAATGTTTTCACTTTATGGGTTTGCAATGTTTATGACTATTTGACTTGTAAACATTAAATAAGTGTTGACATTACTGATTGAATGTGCTAGCATTAAAAATTAGATATGAAAAATTTGAATCACAGTGTTATTCAGCATATTTCAACTTTTAAAGCTTTCTGTGGCAGTAATATTAAAAAAATTCATGTGTATTTAAAATTAAGTGAAAACATCTGAAGCTTTTTCCTAGGATATGTTACTGTTTCACTATAAAAAAAATCTAGATGATTTAGCTTATGGTGTATGTAGGTTTTGGAAATGTATTTGAAATGTTATTAAAGTATCTTTTTGCCATTTCCCCACAATATCATGTCTTTTATCTTGACACAGAACTCTTGCTCTAAGAATGAGGACTGACTTGGAGTCAAGCTTTGTACATAGTGTTTGAATTCTGATGTTGTTCTACAACCATAGATGGTTTTAATTAATGTATCTGTTTTACTATAGAAAAATGTTAATATTTGTTTTATTTAATGTGAGTTTTATTATTATAATTAAGTGGAAATAAAGTCTAGTGAAATAGTGTGTTATAGAAAACATTTTATTTTCCTTATAGTGAATGGTATATGGTATACACTGGATACTAGAACTTGTTTTAACTAGGAATGCTTAATGAGATAATAGCAAAATATATATAAAATAAGATATAATGACATAATTTAAATGTTAACTTTGTTACTAAAGTGAACATATTGGTTTTGTCTACTGTCTTTCCATGAATATTTGTAACAGTTGTCTATCTGTTCTGTGTCCAGGTATACTGTTGTAGGTGCTAGACATTCAGGTGAGAAGACAGGTTACCTTTAGTTTATGTATAGCATTTTAAAAAATAGGTTGTGTACTTCTGTTCAATGTGAAATGTGCTGATTCTGGATTCCTCTGTATCTGGAGATTGATAAATTTTATATCATCTTCTGTTACTGACTCCTATTTTCCCCCAGTATTCATACCAGTATTTAGCTATTTGTTATTCTTTCTAGATTAACATGGCTCCTAAATTGTGATTTGCTGATCACCTCCCCTACTCAGATCCCCTGCTCCCTCTGGCACTTTTGTTAGTTTGTGTGATTCTTCCGGAATGTATTTCCCTGTTAATTTACATACAGATGTGTGTTCTTTAGGAAGGTGAGGTGTGTGTATGTGGGTTTTGGAATGTATAACTTTGTAGTTTTGTAAGTTTCAACATTTTGTAGTTATTTTTATGTTGTAAGATCTGCTTTAATAAAAACCCGAATTTTTCCTATCTCCTGTTACTAATCTTGTTGCATCAATTGTCTTTCGTTAGGCACGGTGGGTCGTGCCTGTAAGCTTCAGCCTATGAAGTGGCGGGGGCTAGGAATCACGATTGAGTCCGCTCGGGGACTGTAGCGAGACCTAGTTCCAAAAAAAAAAAAAAAAAAAAAAACCAAAACAGCTGGGTGTGGTGGCGCGCGCCTATAATCCCAGCTACCTGGGAAGCTGAGGCTGGGGATTGCTTGAGTCTGTGATACCCCGGGCAATGAGAGCCTGCCGTTCCACGGGCAAAAATAGTGAGACTTAGCCTAAAAAAAAAAAAAAAAAAAAAATTTTTTTTCCTTTCATTTGGATAGAGACCATCTAATGGTTTCTTTGCTTATAATCTTGCCCTCTAAGTGTGATCTATTAAAAAAAAAAGTCACAGTAAATCAGCCTTTTGCTGAAAGACTATTTCCTGTGCATTAAAATCCAAACTCTTGTCTTTGGAACTCTTGATTTCTTGATGCCAGGGATGTTTGACTGTATTGTTTGTTGATTTTTCTCAAGTGTCTTTTGCATATAGATACTCTGCAAATCTTTGTTGAGTGCAGTTAATGAATTAACTTGTTGACCTTGTTGAGTTCTGTGCCTCTTTATAATTGCATCTCTTACTATTCTTCCCCATCTAATTGTTCCAGGCACTTTTTTTTTTCTGTTGCTTGAATTGATCAGCTTCATTCCCTTTAAACTTTAGCAGGAGCTGTTTTCTTTGTTTGGAATGGTCCTTCTCCAATTTTCCCACAGTTGGATCTTTTTCATATTGAAATTTCAAATTCCAATGTAAATGTTACTTACTCAAAGAGGTCTTCTCTGAGCACTGAAGTGAAGTAATTACTCTTCATTCTGTTATTATAATTAAAAATTAAATTTAGATTGTTCAAAAATAAATAGATGCAACAATTTGAACAGTGGCACTTTCTCCACTCCTGTCATTTCTGTTAAAGTGATAATTATTAGAGAAAAATCAGTACTACAAAGGAATTGAGATTTGGGTACTTACACCAGTCTTTAGTACACGTACTATATTAGGTCTTTTCAGATAACCTGCTCTGAAAATGAGGCCACAGTGTAAAAGCAACTTGAAATTCTCATCTGTCCCTTCTATAAACTTACCTGCAATCTATAGATTGCAATCTATTTGCCCTTCCTTTTTTCTCCTTCTTAGGTTCTCTCTCCTTTTTTTTTCCCCCTTGACTGTTTAATCTCTTAAATTGAATGATTCTTGTTTAGGATTAGTTCTACCACCTCCAGGACCCAAGACCTCATAATTTTCTAACTGTTCAAGAACTTATTTTCTTTCTTTTCTGGCTCTATATTTACTATTAACTCTCTGCTTTCTCTTTAGCTTCAGCACAACCTAGCATATTTACTAGGTGCTTAGAATCTATTAGTTGAAAATAGCAGAGTGATGACGAGTTTGGATTACTAAATTGTATTGAGCAGTTGTGTTACTTGGGAGTGTTAGTAAGTGTTTCTAAGCCCAGTATTTCTTAGTCACTAGAATTGGACAAATTTAACTATGTCAAGGGTTGTTTTGAAGATATAACTAAGAAATAGATTTTATTAATTTTCTGTGGCTGTTGTAACAAATTGCCACAGATTTGATAACTTAAAACAAGACATTTTTCTCTCACAGTTGTGGAGACCAGAGAAGTAGGAATCAGTGACAAGGGCCATGTTTTCCTCTGGAAGCATTTGGGGAGAATCATCTTCTTGCTGCTTCTTATGACTGCCAGCATTTCTTGGCAACATGCTCCATTCTTCTTCAGTCTGTCTCCATGGTGATATTGTCTTTTGTGCCTTTAATTTCCTATCTCCTTTTGTTAAGGGCATTTTTGATTGTGTTTAGGGCTCACCAAGGTAATCCAGATAACCTCATTTAATATGCTTAACCTTAATCATATCTGAAAAGATCCTTTTACCATATAAAGTAACATTTACAGGTTCTAGCCTTAAGAACCTCATGCATTTGGCGGTCATTATTCATCCTCACATAGAGCACATAGCCTAATGACTGACAAAAGTCGACTTCTGTTTTTCAGACAGGGTTAAGAAAGATTTCAGATTCAGAGAGGATTAAATCATACTATTACATGGGAGCCAGGGAATATGAAAGGAGATATGAAGAAAGAAAACTTGTAGGAAATTGGGGTTTAGATCACACCATTTTATTTAGCACATTGGCTAAATGTGTAGAAAAGTTTTTTTTTTTTTTTTTTTTTTTTTTTGAGAGTAGATCTCGCTATTTTTGCCTGTGGAACCACAGGCTCACGTTGTCCAGGGTACCACGGACTCAAGCAATCCCCAGCCTCAGCTTCCCAGGTAGCTAGGATTACAGGCGCATGCCACCATGCCCAGCTATATTTTTTTTGGAACTAGGTCTTGCTACATGCCCTCAGCGGGACTTGAACTGCAATCCCTGGCCCCAGTTGCGGCTTCCTAGGCTGCTGTTTACAGGCATGCGCCACCATGCCTGGACCTAGAAAAGGAGTTTTACTGTCAAATTTTATTTCTTTATTCAAATGTTTCTAGGAATCTGTGTTTTCAGTATTAAAATGTACAGCATAAATAGTGTGCCCTGGAAAAGAAGTGGTAGTGTGAGAATATACTCAATATTATTACAAAAAATGGTATAGTAGCCTTTTTTCTTCAAGCTGTAATATGTTAACATGTAAAGTACTAGAAATGAATGACAAAAGATCACAGATTGGCTGTAAGATTTTTGCTGGTTGTTACATAAGAATCATTTTATTTAGAATAAAAACAAAAATTAAAGTACCTTTAAGAAGTTCTTTGAAATAAACAACATTAAAAAAAAAAAAAACCACACACTGACACTCTCTTTTTTCCATCTCCTAACAGATACTTTGGCATGGACACAGGTTCAGTGGGAGGATTAGAGTTGACTGATCAGTCTCCGGTTTTACTAGGGAGTACGACCATGGCAACTAGTCTCACGAACGTCGGAAATTCGTTTAGTGGTCCATCCAATCCTTTAGTTTCTAGAGCTAACAAATTTCAGAACTCATCAGTGGAAGATGATGATGATGTTGTTTTTATTGAACCTGTACAACTTCCTCCACCTTCTGCACCAGTGGTAACTGATCAAAGAACAATAACGTTTACGTCATCAAAAAATGAAGAACTACAGGGAAATGATTCCAAAATTGCTTCTTCCACAAAAGAGTTGACTTCTCAGAAGGGAAGTGTAAGTGAAACAATTGTCATTGATGATGAAGAGGACATGGAAACAAATCAAGGTCAAGAGAAAAATTCCTCCAATTTTATTGAACGAAGACCTTCTGAGAATAAAAACAGAACCAATGATGTGGATTTCTCCACTTCCAGTTTTTCAAGAAGTAAGGTAAATTCAGGAATGGGTAATAGTGGTATCACCACAGAACCAGACTCTGAAATTCAGATTGCTAATGTTACAACTTTAGAAACAGGTGTAAGCTCTGTGAATGATGGCCAATTAGAAAATACTGACGGGAGAGATATGAACTTAATGATTACACATGTAACATCACTGCAGAATACCAACTTGGGAGATGTCTCTAACGGACTGCAGTCAAGTAATTTTGGTGTTAATATACAAACATACACCCCATCTTTAACTTCACAGACCAAGACTGGAGTAGGACCTTTTAATCCTGGTAGAATGAATGTGGCAGGAGATGTATTTCAGAATGGAGAATCTGCAACTCATCATAGTCCTGGTAAGCAGCAAGTGATCTGTTACCCTATCTATGTACATGCATTTAATCTTTGATTCTCATTGTAGTAGTTGGCACTGCCTTGGTTATGCGTGTAAGATAGTTCTGTTGACTTTTCAGCTTGACATATACTAGTTTGAAAAACTGGCAAGAGATGTACTATGTATGGTATTCATGGATTGTTAGAATAGCAGAGATTTTTGCCTAAAGGATTAAAAAAATGTTCTACATTCACCACCACTAAAGTTTAACAATTTGATGTCTTATTCATCATATACTAACCTTTTTCTAATATATTGGTATCATTTTACTATGCAAATAGAGAACAAAATGATAATAACACACTTAAGGAACAATAACATACTGTATAATAGCGCTGACACTTGAGAATCTGGGTTAAGGTGTATGAATCTCTGAACTCTTGAAAATCTGCTTGTAACTTTCACTCAATAAAAACAACTATAGCTGACTCTTGGTGTCCACCAGGGGAGAGGGGAGTTGACTTAAGACAACCCCACCTCATTGTCCTTAACATGTGTTCCTTTGTAATAATCTGCCCTCTGCCTTTCATATCCAAAGGCATATTTCATATATGCCTTTTCATATATGCCTTTCATATACCACATTCATGGATTCAACCAGTAGTGGGTGTTGGTTCAAGCTCTTGTTGTTTAGGAATCAATTGTAATTGCATGTGGATTTGTTTTACTTTCTCTGTAATTTTGACTGCCTGTATGGTTTTGAGTTCAACTTACTAGCATTTTAGTTTTTTCATTTTTGAAGGTTTGTAATTTTCTTGGTTGTTTGAAAATCATTTGGAGCAGCTTAAAACATAGATAAAATAGGGGTTATTAGAACTTGATGTTTTTATGTCCCACTCTGTCTCCTCATATATGCCCCTAAGCCTTTGTGTGTAGTTCAGATCTGTTCTTTCTCTCCAACACTGTCTTTCTTTCTGTGTCTTACTTTCATTTTTCAGACTCATCAACAACTTAGTCAACCTGGGAATTGTGAAATATAATAAGTAATATCTAAGACCTAGACTGTGTAGAATGCTCTATGAAATGATAGTCATTTTTCTTTTTTTTTTGGTTACAAGAATAATGTCTAGTTACTGAAGAATGTTTGGAAAAGTATAATTTTAAAATGGGAAAATTCCATGTACTCTCACATACTTAAGATTACTACTGTTGATGTTGAGTGGTTGTCTTTTAGTCATTTTCTTTTTTGACTTAAAGTGTTGCTCTAGAATTTTGCTTCCTGATTTTCCCCTATTTAGCATTGCATTGTATTTTGTCATGCTCTTATCACAATTTGTATGCAAAACTTTTGATGACTACACATTATCATGTTTTGCTACTTTTAGGTCTGAAATGAACATCTTTGTTCAAAATTTTTATTATTTTCTTAGAGTATATTCCTAGAAGTAAAGTTTCGTTGGACCATAGACTGACTGCTTTCAGATTTTTGGTTTCATAAAATGTCTGGTTTGTTGTAATTTAAAAAAAAAA
Organism: Uropsilus gracilis; assembly: GCA_004024945.1. Taxonomy (NCBI): domain Eukaryota; kingdom Metazoa; phylum Chordata; class Mammalia; order Eulipotyphla; family Talpidae; genus Uropsilus; species Uropsilus gracilis. The sequence continues at coordinate 10,727 of PVHY01020838.1, forward strand.
ATCCTTATTCTGTTTTAGAATTTTCTCATCTATCTTGCATTTCTCTATGTAGGTAGATCAGTAACTATGTGTATTACCTCTGTGTATGTGTGTGTAATGTATGTGCAAATAAACATTTTAAATTGTGGAAGTGTATTGTCTTATTGCTTCCAGAAAGTCCTTACCAATTTATGCTGCCAGCTGATATTAGTGTCTTTCATGTAATCTTCCAACTAAATAAAAGTTTAAAAATGATATGATAATGTTTGAGTTATAGATAGCTACTTTATTTTCTTATAATTATAGGTATATTAGAAACTTAAGAGTGAGAAAGTAGCCAGTCTTACCAATGAGATTGTTAACATTGAGATATAAATCTAACCAGAGATCATAATATAGGTAAAGTTTTGCAAACTCCTTCTACCTGATAGTGATCTTGAACTTTTGACGTTAAGTATATATGCCTGATTTTTTAAAATTCTCTATTTAGATCGGTTACAGTTTTTACTATTTAAATAATTTTTATGCATTTATTTTGGGATACTTATTTATTTAGGAATATTGGCTTAGTGAAAGCACTTATCAGCATAAGAATTGGATTAGTATATACTCAGACTTACACAAGGGAATGTAAAGTACTCATTGGAAAAACTAGACAACTCTTGCTCTTGCCTTTATGTGCTATTTTTATTTGAATAAAGTTATATATAATCTGGGCTGTTTACAGCAATTTTTGGACTAATTGTGATGAGCAAACTTGTCCCTGTATAAAACAGTGGCTTTAGAAATAGTTCCCTTCTATACCTAAAAATATTTTGATGTTAGAGAATATGAACATTTGAAAGTATAGGAAATATAACAGCTGAAATATAAATTAAATTACTACAAATTACTATTTAATTTATATTTTTTGTGTTTTTTTGTTTGTTTGTTTGTTTTTTGTTTGTTTTTTGTTTGTTTTTTTTTTTTTTTGAGACTAGGTCCCACTATTTGGAACCGCAGGCTCTCATTGCCGGGGGTACCACAGACTCAAGCAAATCCCAGCCTCAGCTTCCCAGGTAGCTGGGATTACAGGCGCGTGCCACCACGCCCAGCTATTTTTTTGGAACTAGGTCTCGCTACGGGCCCCAGGCGGGACTCGAACTGCGATCCCTAGCCCCGGCCGCTTCATAGGCTGAAGCTTACAAGCTCGAGCCACCGTGCCAGGCTTAATTTATATTTTTAAAATTAAATTACTTAAACTAAATTGGAAAAATAGTCCAATTTTTCAAAATCTAATAGATTCCTTCTTATCTTTTTTTAAAAAAATAATTGATTCCTTTAAGTTTATATAGGTTTAAGTATTTATTCAAATGAGAAACCTACAAAATTGGAAACACTGAGTCAGTATTTATGTTGCGAAAAGCTATTCCTGCAAACATGTTCAAATATAATGTTTAATGTATATTCCAGTGTAATTTTTGTTTGAAGATGCTTCCTTAGATAGCATTGACAGCTGTTTTAGTGTTACACCTTTTTTCTTATTCATTAGTATTTGTACCTATTCTTTAGAAATAGTCAATCACCCTGATAACAAGATAACATGATGATAACCTTGATAACCAGGATAACCTTGTTACCTGATAACAAGGTAACATTATTGCAGCATGTGCCCTGCTTACTCTGTGCAGGAAGTCTTTTTTTTTTTCAGGGAGTGTTTGGGAGATTTGGAGGGTCTTTTGGAGTCAAGTGACATTTAAATAGCAGTGTCTGTAGTCCCTAGGTTAATACCAGAAGATCTTCCTCTTCAAGGTTTCCCTAAGTGCTGGATATAAATATACTACCTGTGGAAGGAAAATAAAATTGTTTTTTAGAGAGAAGGGAAGATTTTATGTAAAGAAGTTCAAAATTCAGAAGAAATTAGAAAGGGTAGAAAAAATCAGAAGCAGCCTAAGTAGAAATTAGAAGTAATAGCCAGAAAATTTTGAAAATGAAAAAAGATTATGATATCTGCGGTATACACATAGGCATGTGAAACAGTTGGTAGTACAGTAAACTGGTTAACTTCCCTAAGTACCAAATAAGCTTACTAGTATGAAAGAAAAATTGGGTAACTGCATTCTGATGTTAACATTACCATATCCTTGATGCCATCCTATGCTACAATTGCACAATAAAAAATATATTGGGTTGATCACTATAGTTGGTTTACCGTTATCATTCCTGTGTAACACTAATTTCATTGATATACGGTATATTTAGAAGCTGTAGTACTAAATGTATATCGAAAAGCTGTTCTTAAAAAGATGCTTCAGCTATAAAATATATAAACATATCAGAACTGTGGTATATTTGTCAAAAGTTCTGATTGCTCAAAATGTTATACTTTTATATGTATACATATGTTCCCACTTAAAGCAAGCAGTATTCTGTAAATTAGTTTAAATGACTAGTGGTTAATGATTTTTAGCTTCAGATATGCTAGTCATTATGATTTAATATATTTTTAATCACATTTAATATCATTTTTATGAGCTTTGTTTCATTTCCAGTTTAGAAAAGAGTTAGGTACTCCAAACTTAGGTCCATTACCTATCTCTCTGCTATGCAAAAGGTCCTTAGATTATAAAGTTAAGAGGTAAATAAGTCATTCTTGGCCTGTGCCACCTTGTCTGTGGAGTTTGCGTATTTCCCTTGTGTCTGACTGGAGAGACTCTGTTTTCACCAGGCACTCTAATTTCATGCAACCATTCAGACTTGTGTGTGTGAGGTATCTTGGTATGTGAGTGTAGGTCTAAGTTTGCCCTGCCTTGAAAGGAAGTTCTATGTAATGTTAGGTCCTTCTTTGTACCTTGAGCTGCTAGTATAGTATCCAGCCCATAATAGGGCTGGAAAATAAATAGATGAATGAATATAAATATATATATTTATATATATATTTTTGAGACTAGGTTTCGCTATTTTTGCTCGTGGAACCGCAGGCTCTTGTTGCCCGGGGTACTACAGACTCAAGCCATCCCTAGCCTCAGCTTCCCAGGTAGCTGGGATGACAGGCACGCACCACCACGCCCAGCTATTGTTTTTTTTGGAACTAGGTCTCGCTATGGGCCCCAGGCAGGACTCGAACCGCGATCCCTAGCCCCAGCCGCTTCATAGGCTGAAGCTTACAGGCACGAGCCACCATGCCCAGCCTGAATAGAAATATTTTAAAAAATTGATTATATATTTTTTCTTATTGTATACCCCAAAGTTCTCCTACCACTGTATCACCAATGAACTGTCATCCCTTCCCTGATTTTTCCCCTAAAATGTTCCTTGATTTGAACTACTTTGGGTCCTTATTTAGAAATTTGATTTGTGTGTGTGTGTGTGGTGTGTCTGTGTCTGTGTGTGTGTGTGTGTGTGTGTGTGTGTGAACAGAAATATGCTCTAGGAACTTAACTCTTGTTTATATCAATTGACTTGTGCTAAAATTGGTTTCATCATATGCCCGTTCACTTAAAGTCAGTTTCTAAGAATTTACCTATGATGTTAAGTGAGGACTTAACTATACTATTGCCTTGTTAATGTCTTAAGATTGCATAAAATGGAATATCAAAACTTTCTGATACACTTTTTACCATGTATAAATATGTTTCATTACTCTTTTTGTGCATTTTGTCTTTAAGATTCTTGGATCTCCCAGTCAGCTTCATTTCCACGTAATCAGAAACAACCAGGGGTGGATTCTTTATCACCAGTGGCCTCACTTCCTAAACAGATTTTCCAGCCACCTGCCCAACAGCAACCCACTAAACCAGTTAAAGTCACTTGTGCAAATTGCAAAAAACCTTTGCAGAAGGGACAGACAGCTTATCAACGAAAAGGATCTGCTCACCTCTTTTGTTCTACTACCTGCCTTTCCTCTTTCTCTCACAAGCCTGCTCCAAAGAAACTCTGTATTATGTGTAAAAAGTAAGATTTAACCTTTCAACATAATTTCATGTGGTTGCATGTTGATGGTGCAGAATTTAAAGAAAATTGTTAGTCTTAGAGGTGAATTGCAATTTAAAACATTGATAAGCTAGTTTTAATCTTAATTTTAAAGTCACACTCAAATTTGTAATGGTTTTGATGGGTTCTCTTATCAAGCCCATGTTAATTTTCCTTTTTAGATTGACTTTTTCTGCCAATGTTTTTTATTTTAATATTTTTATTATATATTTTATTTTATCATTCTTATAACATTGATACTCAATAATTTTGAGTTAACGCAATAATATTAATAATAACTCAATAATATTGAGTTAACTACTCAATATTATTTAAGCCATGCTATAAGTAGACCCACACTCCTTGCCCACTAGATTGACTTGATTTAAATAGACATAGGCCCTTGTAATTAATTTTGTCTGTCATCTTCATTGTACTCCTTGAATTTGTGAAACTGTGTATGTTATTTACATTATTGATTGTAAGAATTTAGTTTTAGTCAATTACATGTGATAAGCAGTTTATATATGACTAGCTAAGCATTGAAATAGATCAAATTCTGTATTATCTACAAATTAAGACTGTTTAAATCTGGCAAGTGTTTGCATTGTGTATTTGTTTTGAATGTTCATAGAATACTTAGTATTTTAAGACACAGCAGTTTTTACCAGCCTTTAAGAGATAGGATTCTTCTGACATTTTTTAGATTTACCATCACTATTAAAAATAGTGCATTACCTTCATTAATTAATAATTTATTAAAATTTAACTTTACTAATTAAAAATAATTATACATTGCTTATTAAGTGAATGGCCAGACAGTGGATGTTTTGTAACATTTCTTGGAGTAACCCATGCTTGTGAAATAAGTTTTATATTTAAAAGCTTTGGAAAAGACAGTCCTCTGTATAGACATTACATATTACAGCATATAAGATCTTGAAATTTGGAAATTTCAAAGTCTTCTATAGTCATTTTTGAACATTTCTTTTTCCTTACTTTTTTTTTTTTTTTTTTTTTGAGACTAGGTCTAACTATTTTTGCCTGTGAAACCACAGGCTCACTTTGCCTGGGATACCACAGACTCAAGCAATCCCCATCCTCAGCTTCCCAGGTAGCTGGGATTACAGAGGCGCACCACCACACCCATATATATTTTTTTGGAAGTAGATCTTGCTATGTGCCCATATGCTTTCTTCTTACTCATGGGAAGGGAATTGAATAGGTATTATGAAACTCTACCTCAATAAATTGGTCCTTGATTTTAAATGTCATATAATTTATAACAGTCTTTTTCCCCTTCTGTTTTCAGTATCTGTAAACCTTTTTATAAAATTTGACAATAAATTGAGGCTGTGTCAGGGATTTAGTAGTATAAAATAGTTTTGCTTCTCAATCCATGTGTTCATTTTACTGCCAAGAGTTCTTAAATAGTAGAGATGATTTATTTGAATTAAAAATGTTTAATTCCCAGGATTTAAGCTATGGGAATTAAAAATGTCATTTTATTTGGAATAGAATTTTACTTTAGGTTGTCCCCTTATTTTTCAGGGATATAACTACAATGAAAGGAACCATTGTTGCTCAAGTAGATTCAAGCGAGTCCTTCCAGGAATTCTGTAGTACATCTTGTTTGTCTCTCTATGAAGACAAACAGAATCCTACTAAAGGAGCTCTAAATAAATCAAGATGTACAATTTGTGGGAAACTAACAGAGGTTTGTATTTTACCATTTAGTACTATTTAAATGAGATATTTTAACTTTATTTAACAGGTACATATTCTTTCATCAGTGTGTTTTTCCTTAAGCGAGAGAATGTTGAAAAACTACCTTATAAAATTACCCATTGTATAATTAATTTCATTCTCCTTCAGGGAGAATAATTTGTAAAAATTAAAGTTAATAGTAATTGTTTATTTTCCCCCTGATGTGGGGAGTACTCACACATCAACCCACATCAACCCTTAGTATTTATTTATTTTTATTTTTTATATATATATATTTTATTTATATATAAATTTCACAACATTGTAATCCCCAGGGTTTACCCCCCCTTCTCTCCATTCCCCCTCCCCTTTCCCTCCTGCTCAAAGTTGTGCTCTTCACTTTGGGGCTTAGTATGTAAACAGTCCACTACATAAGAAAATCAATGGACAATCTTGTAAATATATAAATAAATAGAACAGATCTCTAGTTTGTTGTAAGAGTTTAATACCAACACTAACCAAACTGGGTTATTATCACTTTTAGATACTTACAGATAACTTTCTGGTGACTTCACTGTTTGCTTTCTCCCTTAAATCCATATTCCTTGTGTGAATAAAAAGAATTCAAGGAATAATATATTTTGTCTTTACTTTTCCATATAAACCATCCACAGAAAAATTAAGGTTTTATTTATTTATTTTTTTTTAAATTAGGGCTCTTTGTTGTTTAGATCCTTGCCATACTCCTGCAGAAAACAAATTATTATTGTTTTTCTTTTAGATACGCCATGAAGTTAGTTTTAAAAATATGACTCATAAGCTGTGCAGTGACCACTGCTTTAATAAATACAGAATGGCCAATGGTCTCGTAATGAATTGCTGTGAACAATGTGGAGAATACTTGCCCAGCAAAGGTGCCGGAAATAATGTCCTGGTGATTGATGGTCAGCAGAAGAGATTTTGCTGTCAAAGTTGTGTCAGTGAATACAAACAGGTAATTTGTTTTCTAATCAAAAATGCTATAATAGTTTTTCTCTAGGCATGTTATTAATCAGATTTATCTTGGAATCTTATTTAATTTTATTACTGTTTTCACATGGAGATTATCCCTAAAGAATATTGAAGTACATATAGGTTATTAGAAATGAATTTATGATTAACATAAATGTAGATTCTAACAGAATGCTTCCTCTTGAGTTTTCTAAAAGGTCGAGAGTGTTTGCACACATAATTTTTCAAGCACTTAAAGCTTAATTTAGGATTATCTTATTTATATTTCTTTAAATTGTAAGGTCTATTTTTGAATTCATATGTAAACTCAAAAGTAAAAAATATATATATATATTGAGACTAGGTCTTGCTATTTTTGCCCGTGGAACCGCAGGCTCATGTTGCCCAGGGTACCACAAACTCAAGCAATCCCCAGTCTCAGCTTCCCAGGTAGCTGAGATTACAGGTGCATGCCACCACGCCCAGCTATATTTTTGGAATTAGGTCTCGCTATTTTGCCCTGAGTGGGACTCGAACCGCTATTCCCTAGTCCCTGCTGCGGCTTCCTAGGTTGCTGTTTACAGGCATGCGCCAGCATGCCCGGTGTAAAATGTATTTTAAAAGGATTTAGAAATCTAGCTTCAGTTTCTATCTTTACTTGGTTCCTACTGATCCTTCAAAGATAAAATTTTTTAATTCTGTTTTCTTTCTGAAAAATTAAGTAAATACATATTTCATTCTTATTTTCTCTTTTTAAGAAAAATATGCAAAAGGCAGTATATGAGCTATATATACTATTCCGTATCTTCTTTCACTTCTTACATCTGTGTTTCTTGGAAATCTTTCCATCTATATCTATCTGTATCATATCTATATCATGCTTCTATATCTCTATATAGCTATATGCATATATGAATGAGCTGGCTGTTAAAACACTCATTATTAAAAATTAAGTTATAGAAACTTAAAGGGAGGGTTGCTGTAGTAAAATACCAAAGACTAGGGGGCATAAGTAACAGAAATTCCTTTTCTTACATTTCTCTAATAGAAATCCAAGATCATAGTTTCTTCCTGACTTGGTTTTTGGTGGAGTCTGTTTTCCTGACTTGTGTGTATTCTCACATGGTCTTTCCTCTGTGCAAACAGGGCATGGGGGATTAAACTAGGAGGAGGGGTCGACAACCTCTGATTCTCTAGTCTTTTTTAAAGGATATCAGTTCGCCGGGCATTGTGGTGCATGTCTGTAAGCGGCAGCCTAGGAAGCCAGGACCAGGGAGCGCAATTGGAGTTCCACCCGGGGCAGGTAGTGAGACCTAGTCCCAGAAAGAATAGCTGGGTGTGGTGGTGCACGCCTGTAATCCCAGCTACCTGGGAAACTGAGACTGGGGATTGCTTGAGTCCATGGTACCCTGGGCAACATGAGCCTGTGGTTTCACAGGCAAAAATAGGGAGACCTAGTCTCAAAAAACAAAAGGACAACAGTTCTATCTGATTGGTATTCCACAATTAGGGAGGCATTTAACCTTTACTGTTTTCCTGAAGATCCTAAACCATATATATAGACTTAAGCTCTTAAGGGTATTTATGTCTGTTTTATTTTTATGAAGAAAATATGTATAATGGTGCATGCTGCTCTTCCCCACCTTTAAAAATTTTTATTTATTTATTTATTTTGTTTACGTACATAGCTTGTGTTTGTAGGTATAGTCTTCCCTTCTCCATCCTCCCTTGTGCGGCTCTTTTTTTTTGAGACTAGGTCTCTCTATTTTTGCCTGTGGAACTGCAGGCTCATGTTGCCCGTGGTATCACGGACTCAAGCAATCCCCATCCTCATCTTCCCAGGTAGCTGGGATTATAGGTGCGTGCTACCATGCCCAACTGTTTTTTTGGGACTAGGTCTCACTGTGTTGCCCTGGGCAGGACTTGCACTGCGATTCCCAGACCCTGCCGCGACTCCATAAGCTGTCGCTTATAGGCACACACCACCGTGCCTGGCTGCTCTTCTTAGGTAAATTTATTTTCTGGTTTTGTGCTGATAGCCTGAAATTAGATATAGTGGGAGTATTATTATGTCAAATGCTGCAGATCATGGTGCTTCCTAGGAGTTAACCATACATTAGCCAATAGAGATCTATATAGTAGTTTGATTACTTTGCTGTTGATAGTATTTGGATTATTTGTATCATTTTGCTATTAGAAATAGTAGATGATGAACTGCCTGGTATATGCTTCACTTTGGTATGGTTTCATGAAAGATGTTTTAAAGCAGTATTACTTGGCCAAAGGTAAATGCATATAAATTTGTTGGGTAGTATTAAAGTCTTCTGTTAGAGTTGCACCCGTTTGCATTCCTTTCACTAACATATATGAAGTGCCTATTGCCCCATACCCTCAAACAGTTTGTTAGTGTGTTTTAATTTTGTATTCCTTTTATTGGGAATGATGATAAGCAATTTTTAATGCTTCATATATATTGTCTTTCCTGATAAGTTTTACCCATTTTTCTGTTTGAGCTTTGATTGTCTTAATTTTTCCCTGTTAAGTTGAAGTTTTATTTACAAATTACACAAAATGCCTCTGTAATTTGTTCCTGAAACAAGTATGTATTCCTTAACTACTCTATTTCAGGAACCATGCTAGTACAAAGGGAATTTATGTAAAGCAGGCATAGCTACTTACCTCTTTTTATAAAATTTATACTAGGGTGACATGCTTCAAACTTGTAATATCAGGAAGTTTATTTGATCACTGAAAGGATTGGTTTAATTGGTTTAATTATTATCTCCAGGGATCATTATAATGTGATAATATTGCGTTATGTTCTGAAAACCTGAACGTTTTTGTAAGAGCTGGTGGTTTGGGCTAAAGTCTTGGCCTCACCAATCATCTATCTTGTGCAAATTACTTAGTTATCTTCTTTACCTTGTTTTCATCAATTATAGAATTGTGGAAATAGTAATCCCTCTCTTAATAGTGTTATTTCAAAGATTGAATCTGTCCTTTTTGTCTTAATTTTAAGATCTAGGTCAAGATATAGAACATTACAAGTGCTCCATTAGTGCCTTTTGTGCTTTCCCCTACTTACTGTCCCCTTCCACCTCTTCAAAGGTAATCATTGTCTTTGACTCGATTTCACATATCATGGTTTGACTTGTTTGCAAACTTTGATAAAAGGCATTAATATGTATTAATGAGGTTGATTTTATGGTACATATAGCTGATATTGGGTGTTTATGCATATTTTTGTCATGTAATTTAAAAAATTTAATATTCTCAAATTTTACAGTTTTACTAATTATGGATTTTGCTTCATATATTTTCCTTACTTTAAACTATAAAGGACTACTTTTCATGCTTTTCTCTAATAACTGTAAGCCTTCATCTAATATTCCAATCTTTAATCCATTTGGAACTTATTTTGGTATATAGTATTGAGTCAAATAGTATCTGCTTCCAAATGTTTGTACTTATTTGAAAGTCATTTATTAAAATTTTTTAACCTTTTACCCAAGAATTTGAAATGTCACTTTGATTGTATATTAAATAATCATACATTAAATTTTTATGTGCTCCTTTCAGGGTCATTAGTACCAATTTGTTTCTATATAATTCACAGATTGGTTTGCAAATAAATATTTATAGGATGTTTGAATATATGGTAGAGCAAGGCAATTCTCAGTATACGTATAGTCTTGTGGAATTTTTGTAGACAGTTTTGTTTGCATTTTTCCATATGAACATTAGAACAAACTTCACAAATTTTTATTGCTAAGATCCCATTAAACTTATATTTAATAGATGTATTCATTTATGGGGATTCATGCTGTTAAAATATCTTGTAGAACAAGACATTCTTGTTAAGTTCATTTAAAATATTTTTTCTTTTTATTAAAGAAAGGCTTTTGTCTCGTTTTGTGTCGCTATGTTGCTCTGTTTACACATTTTAAAATTGATTTTCAAAATAACTTTCACATAACTGAAACCATCATTGGAGACTTAATCTCTTAGAATAGGAAAGTTAGCTCTTTTTTATTTTTATTTTTCCAATTCTCACTCCCATTATTATTTTGTCTTACCTGATAGTGTTTGCTAGTAAGTCCAGTATGGTTTGATATAGTGGAGATAGTAAATACTTTTTTCATTTTGTAGTGGGTACATTAAATTAGATACTGACTTTAAGATCAAGATATATATTTTGTAAAATTAAGAAAGAATTGGCCAACCGCGGTGGCGTGTGGCTTTAATCCCAAGCCTAGAACAGGAGGCTGAGACTGTGAATCTCATGATTCCGTGGGTTTGAGACTGGCCTGGGGTAACATACGGAGACCTAGTCTCAAAAAAATAAAAAAATAAAGAGAAAGAATTGGTTTATATTTTATTAAGTGTTTTGCCAAAAATGAGTATTTGAATTTTGTAGGTTTTTTTATTCTCTGTGGAGATGATTGTATGATTTCCCCCACCTTTTAAATTGATTAGAACATGAATTATTTTAATGGATTTCCTGATTGATTCCAGGATCTTTTATTATTATACTAAACTGTGCCAGGCCAGATTATCTTGAATGTTTATTTTTTTATTGCTAATATCTTATTTAATACTTTCTCAATGGTATTTATAAGTGAGGTTGGTTTTAATTTCCTTTTTTGGATGCAATCTTTAATCATTTTATGGTCTTTGTGTACCACAACAAGGTAGTAATCACTATACTAAAACTGAACAAAGGCCACTAAAAGATCCTAGATCTCAAAGCAAAATCGCACCAAGTAGAAAGAAAAACAGAAAAAATGCAAAGAAGAAACAATTGAGAAGATTCAGGAACATGGTAACCTTATATACAACATTCATTAAAAACTAAAGTAAAATAAGTGAATGAAATACTCAATTCAAAAAAATTGTAAAAAGAAAACTAACTAAATAAACTGAAACAAAAGATAAAAAGTAAAATAAAATTAATAGGGAATTAAAACAGTACATAGTTTATGGTCGGGCACGGTGGCTCGTGCCTGTAAGCTTCAGCCTATGAAGTGGCCCGGGCTAGGGATCGCGGTTTGAGCCCCGCCTGGGGCCAGTAGGGAGTCCTAGTTCCAAAAAAAATAGCTGGGCATGGTGGTGTGCGCCTGTAATCCCAGCAACCTGGGAAGCTCAGGCTGGGGATTGCTTGAGTCTGTGGTACCCCGGGCAATGAGAGCCTGCGGTTACACAGGCAAAAATAACGAGACCTAGTCTCAAAATAAATAAACAAACAAACAAACAAATAAATAAACAAACAAACAAACAAACAAAACTATATAGTTTATGATTCTACTGCCTTGAAAACTCAGGTGTTTCTCAAATTAGACAATATGACAGTTACTCTATCAGAAAAACATGATTTATTTATTTATTTATTTATTTTTGGTTTTTGTTTTTTCGAGCAGGATGCGAACCGCGATCCCCAGCCCCAGCCGCTTCATAGGCTGAAGCTTACAGGCATGTGCCACGGGGTGATTTTTTTTTTAAGCTAAGCAGAGACTGACAATTAAGCTAATTACTCCCCATTCTCTCCTAACCCCAGTTTCCGGTAATCTCTTTTTATGAAGTTGCCTAGTTAGTCTATTTCATATAAAAGAGACATTATAATATTTGTCCTTTGTGTCCAGCTAGTTCCACCTAGCCATATGATTTCAGTTATATTTAATTTGTAGCATTACTTCTAATAGCCTAAATAATGTTCCTAGTGTGTATATAAATCACATTTTGTTTATCCATTCAGTTGTTGATGCATGGAACTTTGGGGTTTTACTTTTTGACTGTGTGACTTAGTAAACATTGGCATATATGAATCAGTTTGATTCCTGGTTTTCAATTCTTATGGGTTTATACCTAGGAATGAAATCATTAGGTCATAGAATCATTCTGTTTTGTTTTCTGCAACATTTTCACATTCCTACCACCAGTACAAGGACTTCTTTTGAGTTAGGTGTTGGTTCATTTTGAATTAATATTTATGTCTGATATGAGTCAGACATTTGCTTCATTGTTTAGTGTAAATTCAGTTATCCCAGCAACAATTGATGAAGACACTGTTATATTTCCCCATGCAATGAACTTGTCATATTTATCAAATATTAATTGGGCATAGATTGATAGATTTGTAGTATTAGTTTTTGGATTGTCAGTTCTATAGCCCATTGGACTATATATATCTTTTCTTATGCAAACCATATAGTTTTGATAATTAAATTTTGATGGAAATGTGTCTTTTTACTATTGTTCTTTTCCACAATTGTTTACATAAATCTTCCTATGAGTGTGAGATATCTTCACAATTATTTGTCTTAATTTTAGCAGTCTTAAAGTAAAAAGTATATAAAACTTTATCTTGTTTATATATATTCCTAGGTATTTAATTTTTCCAGGTGCTATTGTTAATGGAATGTTTTAGATACAAATTTCCTTTTCCTATTCATATTGTATGTTTAGAAGCATAGCTGATATTTGAGTATTGATTTTATATACCAGTTCTTCTCAGTTTGTTAGCTCTGGTAGCTTTCTTGTGGATTGTGTGTTTTCTCTACAGTGAGTCAAGATTGCATCTAGTGATAATTTTACTTATTTTGTTTCTTTTTTCCTCATTGTCAGGCCTAAAACTTTTCAGTATTATGTTGAATAGAAGTGGCAAAAGTGGACATTCTTGTCTCTATCCTTACTTTAGAATATAATGTTAGCTATTGGTTTGTTCATATGTTGTTTGATATGTTGAGATACTATTTTTCTATTAATATAAAAATCCTTTTTTTTTGATCATAAAGAATGTTGAATTTGGTCAAACTTTATCTTCCACTATTAGTCATTATCATGTATTTATTTTTCCTTTTATTCTACTCGTGATATATTTCATCAAATCACTCTAGTATTACTGGGATAAGATTATAGTGTGTAATTAATTGTAATTCTTTAATTGCTGCTGAATTTTGTTTACTAATCCACTGTCCTAGATTTTTTATGTGTATTTGCAAGCTGTATTGGTCTGTAATTTTCTTTGTAGTGATGTCTGTCTTTCTGTAATGCTGGTCTACTAGAATAGAGTGGGAAGTGTTTCATCCTGTTACGATTTTTGGAAGAGCCTGAGAATTTTGTTCATTTTAAAATGTTTGGCAGAATTTGTTGAAGTCGTTTGGTCTTGGACTTTAACTTATTGGAAGATTTTTTGATGATTGATTCAATCTGTTTACAAAGGTTTCTTTTTAAGTTATTTGTGGGTGGTTTTATGAATTTTTTTTAATCTGGGTTATCGAAGTTGTTGATGTGTAATTGTTTTTATTATTTTCTGATGTTTTTATTATTTTTATACCATTTGTTTCCTTTCACTGTTTTGTTTTTTGCCTCTTCTGTTTGCCTTGGTCTAACTAAATAAAGATTTTTTTTTTAATTTATTTTTTTTTAAATTTTTTAATTTTATTTTATTTTTTAAAATTTTTTTATAATCAAATAGTTTATATATATATACATTTCATATCTTTGTAATACCGGGATTCACCCCCCCCCC
>PVHY01020839.1:0-24875 GCA_004024945.1 Uropsilus gracilis
GACTTGTTTCTGCTAATATGATTTCTTCTAAGTACATGCAAGTTATCATAAAATCGTCAAATTTAACAATTTAAAAAATACCAACACGTTCACGTGTTTTGAGATGCACTTCTATCTAGCTGTCAGTAGGTGGCAGCACATTATTTTGAGCCCGACAATGAGGAACTATTTCAACAAACCTGATTCTGTAAACATAAGCCTGCCTACAGCAAAGGTGGTATTTTCCTCATTTTCTCATGTTATCCTCATTATTTCATAAAAATATTCTTTTAATTCTGTGCATTATCTTGTTATAATGCCTTTATTTAAAATTTTATTCATGTTATCTTGTCACTGACATATCATAAGATGTACCTGAAAGGTCAGGTTGGGGGCGCTGGGAATCTCTATCAAAGGTCAGGTTGGGGGCGCTGGGAGCCTCCACCCTTAAAAGGACTATGGACACCACCCAATCCAAGTCTTGCCCTCAAGCTACAGCTAAGATGGTCTTCAGCCTCACCCACCCCGCCCAGCAAGCAACCTTGCTCGAGACCTTGCCTGTCACACTAGCAAAACCCATCCCCATGTTCCTGCCCCTATAAAAGCAGACACCAACTCTACGTGGGCGCGACTTCACTAATCCCCCACCCTGAGTTAGTTGACCTAGCTCAGGAGTTCACGGCAATAAACTCTTCTTAAACGGCAATAAACTCTTCTTAATTCTACTTGGCCTGACTCCTGTTTCTCTTTCCTCGCAGCTATTCTTTCATATTTCCCCTACGTTCTCTCATATCCCTCACTCCTGTTCCCTCCTTCCTCCCTGACCTTTCAGTACCAAATTGACCTTAATTGGGTTTGAAGAGATTAGGTTTTGTATGATTAGAAAGTGCAATTAAGAGCTAAAACCCAGGCTGGGCACGGTGGCACATGCCTATAAGCAGCAGCCTAGGAAGCCGCGGCCAGGGGACAGAGGTCGCGGTTCGAGTCCCGCCGGGGGCACGTAGCAAGACCTAATCCCAAAAATATAGGTGGGTGTGGTGGCACATGCCTGTAATCCCAGCTACCTGGGAAGATGAGTCTGGGGATTAAGTGAGTCCATGGTACCACGGGCAAAGTGAGGCTGCGGTTCCACAGGCAAAAATAGCAAGGCCTAGTCTCAAAAAAAAAAAAAAAAAAAAAAAGCTAACTCCCCTCAATAAAGTGATCAGTTTGGGGAAGTTTTCTGAGCCTTTTGGACTCTGGGTATTGGGGGACCTGGGGGAAAGTTTTCTGGATTGTTGTACCTTATCAGAGTGCAGCAGATGGAAATACTCATTAATCTATCATTCAGCTATTTGTATCTCACACTTTCCCAAGACTTTTGATCTATGCCAGTGTTTTTTGGTTTTTTTTTTTTTTTTTTTTTTTTTTTTTTTTTTTTTTTTTTTTTTTTTGAGACTAGGTTTCACTGTTTTTGCCCATGGAACCGCAGGCTCTCGTTGCCTGGGGTACCACAGACTCAAACAATCCCCAGCCTCAGCTTCCCAAGTAGCTGGGATTACAGGCGCGCATCACCACGCCCAGCTATTTTTTGGAACTAGGTCTCGCTATGGGCCCCAGGCGGGACTTGAACTGTGATCCCTAGCCCCGGCCGCTTCATAGGCTGAAGCTTACAGGCATGAGCCACCGTGTCCACCATGCCAGTGTTTTTGAAGAAAGAGGACTTTATATTGCTCATTAGAAAAGTCTCCAAATATTTCAGAAAACATGTGAACCACTTGGTCTTTTAAGCTCAGACTTTCTTTCTTTCTTTCTTTCTTTCTTTCTTTCTTTCTTTCTTTCTTTCTTTCTTTCTTTCTTTCTTTCTTTCTTTCTTTCTTTCTTTCTTTCTTTCTTTCTTTCTTTCTTTCCTTTCTTTCTTTCTCTTTCATGAAAACAAGTTTTATTTATTTATATTTTAATCTTTAAATTTTATTTCTAAATTCTTATAAATTCTTACATAAGTAAATAGGGTAAATGGTTACTGGGATGCCTTCCCTCCTCCACCCCCAACCCCCTTGTGTTCACTCAGTCTCCACTCTCATTGTTCTTTCTTGGTTCATGTTGGGTTCATTGGTCCTTTGGTATCTTTATCTGTGGCTGTGTCCATTTGTTGGATGAGGGACTGTGTTTCAGGCCCACAGCACATTGTGCTTGATGGTTTGTAATCCTTAGCTTTGTATTAGGCCGCCAGTCCATGTTTATTTGGGGTCTGTCGGTGTCTTCTAGTTGCTGGCTCCAGTATGATCTCCTTGCCATTCCGCTATTTCTGCACTCATTTCTCTGACCTCTGGTTTTGGGGATCCTTTCCCCCAGCCATTGTCAGTGAGGAGGTTTCTCGATGAGGGCAGGCATCCACTGATGGACCTTGCAGGTCATCTCCTCTCCGGCCGTTTGCAGATTTGCTGTGGAACCAATGCCCTGACTCTGCAGGCCTCCTCTCCCAAGGCTTGGGGAGGGAGCCATGTTTCCTTGGGTGGCAAGTTTCACGTGGGGTTTTGATTCCTCAGCTTCCGGTGAAGCCATAGATGAAGGTCTGATAGTTCTTTACCGCCTTTGTTTCTCCATTCCAGTGTCTACTATCTTTCTGAGTGATCCTTGTTCTGAGTCGCACACACGTGTTTGCGCAAGCTCTTTTCTGGCCCTTCATCCGCTCTATATCGCTGTGTGCACGTTTATGCTATTAGCCCTCCTGTGAGCTAAGTGGAGTGAGGGTGAAACAGCAAGGGTGTCATCCTGCCCCCTGCCCCTATTCCTGGATCGAGGATGGGTCTAGTCCTGCCTGGGTGCTGATCCAGTCCGGGGGGCCCGGCTGGCCCCTGCTCCCCCTTACCCTCCAGGTCGACGGCAGAGGGGCCCAGTGGGTGCTGAATGGTTGTTGAGTGGGTGCAGCCGTTGGCCTAGGTTCACCAGCAGCTGTGGGCGCCTGCTGATCAGGGCAGGCGCAGATCCCACGTGAGATAAAGCTCAAAGGACTTTCAAGTTTCAAAATATATCTGAAGGGAAAATAATCAGCTTAATTCCATAAACAGTTATGAGTGCTGCTTTATTTAATTAGCCGCTAAATATTTATTGACTTGTTTTGGAAAAGGTATTATGTCGACAGCTGTAGAAATACCAGAGACCACACACTTCCTGTTCTCAGGTATGGAAAGTTACCTGTTCAAGGTAATTGGATAAAACATAAAACCCCAGCAGACATGTAAGACAAAAACATGATATTGGGGTTCAGTGGCATTTGTTAAATGGCTGAATTGACAGGAAGAGTTGTTGGAATATACTACAGGGGGCTTCAAAGGGGAAATCAGGTAGCTGGATTAGGAAAAAATATATGGAAGATCAAGTTTCTGTTTTGATTTTTTGAGGAAAGAAGCAACAGAAAAGAGATTGCTCAAATCCTCCACTTAAAGGGTCTGCAAGGCACACAGTGGGGCTAATTATCACCCACAGCACATCTGTTCAAGTGCAGTTGAGGCCTAGATTCTCTGAATTGCAGCAGGCCCCCCAGGATGGCTTTGGCCCCTTTAAGCAGGTAACGGTTGATGACAATTTTCCTTCATTTATTTAGAACAATGACTTTTACAAAATGATATATATTTACAGTTCAAGTGATTCTGAAAAATATGAATAAGAAAAAAATACCCCAAATTTTGTCACCTTGGATATAATTGTTAGGTTTCACTTTGACCTCTCTCTATATATAGTATATATATATTTGTATATACAATAATGTTGGCTGTCTGGGACCCTACAGTGCATGGCAATTTAAACTTAATTAACTAGTTAATTACTAATTAACCAATTAATTTATTGGTTAATTCATTAAATTCCACTTAAACTAAAAAAGAAAATAAACTGCGATCTAGAAGAATAAAGAAGTTAAAGAATCCTAGGTTGTTGTTTTTTTTTTAAGTTTTCATTGCTTCTAAACAAAATAGCTAATATCTTTATGTTGGTATAAATTTCAAAAGCTCCATTTTGGTGAAAAGTTCATCAAAACTCACCTTCCTCTTTCCCCTCTAGGATCCTTCCCAGAGAGGCTTATGTTATCGTTTCTTGTCTACCTTCCCAGATAGTTCAGTGTCTAAAAAATAATACTTTACTAGAGATTTTAGTCCCTGTTATTCAGACAAATAAAAATGAGAAAAGATTATGAAAAACCTTTAACATTTTGAGGTATCGCAGTTTTTTAATTTTATGTTTATAAAATAATCTAAAGCAAGGCACTTTGCTAAGAAGTTTACATCGACTTTTTTCACTGACATTCACATTTTCAACCTCCTCTTACCACCAACGTCACTGAGACAGGTTAAATAATTTGTCTGAAGCCAGAAAAAGAGAACTGAGAAAGCCAAGATTCAAAACCAAGTGCTCTTGCAGTGAACCTACCCACTCACACACACTCTCCCCACCCGGCTCATGTGATACCGGGACTTCCCCTGTGGGTCCGCTCACTTCCTGTGTGGGCTGATTCCATCTCTGGTGGTTTTCCCCAAGAAGGGCTATATCTGCTAAGGCCATTCGAATGTAGAATGTTATTCTCAATGAACAAGCCCATCTGGTAGTGTTAAATCCATTTCCTTTCGCTAGGCCGGCTGCAGAACAAAATTCCATTATCTTTTTTGCTTGTTGTGAAGGCAGAGCATTTTTTCACTTTCTTCTCCCTACTAGGTGACTTGCTTTTCTACCTTGATTCCTCTCTTTTTTTTTAACCCCCAAATGTAATTAACCCGGCCAGGTTATGTATCCGTTTTAATTATTCCATCAGTTTTTCCTGGGCCACGAACTGCCTCTTTCATATGCAAAATGACTTCTTTGTTAATTCCAGCGAATCTCTCTTTTTCAAATGCTTTTTGCTGTTTAATTTTTCCATTTTTCCACTTCACCAGTTATCTTTGTATAGGATGGTTCCTATCTCATGTTCAGGTCTGTCATTTCCCCTCTACTTGTCAAAATTCATTTTTCTTTATTCTAAATGTGCAGTGAAAGACTAAGCCTTTCCTCTCTGGCAGTTTTACAATTCCATTTTCAATCTATATGACCTTTGCTCTTTCTCATTTATGAGTTCTTTCATGGTGTTATTTTGGCCCTCAAGTTGGCTCAGTTCAGTTTCCCTTTCCACCTATGTTTTTATCATTTTGTCTTTGAGATGTTAAGTTTTTTTTTAATAACTTAAAATATTAGGAAAATTTTATTTTTTCATCATATGTATTTTTCAGACTATCTCCTTCACCTGCATTTTATATGCTTCATATTCTCTCCTTCCCTTGTAAATTTTTATCTTCTAGTCTGTGTCTGCATTAACGATGGCATCATAGCTCTTGCTTATGCTTACTAGGGAGACATTTACCAAGACATTCTACTTACTTGAGACACTGTGGGTAAATTCTTCTTGATTCCATTCCTAGAAGGTTGCAGGTGAGATGCAAGGTGCTGTATTTATTTACTAATTCTCCAGTTGCCTGAGGGGTACATAAAGGGAAGGGGGTGGGAAGGGACATCAACTGGGGCTTGTGAAACCTTTGAGGTAAAGCCAGTGCATATGAACCAATCAACCAATCAAACTCTCTCTCTCTCTCTCTCTCTCTCTCTCTCTCTCTCTCTCTCACACACACACACACACACACACACACTCATTTAAAAAGCAAAGCATTATCCTAAGTTCTCCTTAGCCTGGATGGCCACTTCTGGGAACACAGAGATGCTTCTTTCATTTTCCTGCTGGAGGCAGTGTAATGTGGCCATTGTGTGTTGAGTCCTCTAGGTTCAAATCCTAGCTCTACCCCTTTACTTGTACTGTGACCATCAACTAAAGTATTTCTACTTCTTTTCAAAAATATTTTTTATTTTGTAATTACCATACAATACTGGTCACATTTGTATGGTTGCATTGTACCCCTTATTCCCCACCCCTCCCCCTCTTTTTCTCTTCCCCCCTCTGGTCACCCCAACTCCTCTCGCTGCAAGCTCTTGGTCTGTGTTTGACCCACTGATCTTTTCTTTTTTCTTTCTGGAACTGTGTCCTTTTTTCCTGGGTGTGGACTTGCACTCCTGGACAGTAACAGATGATGCTGCTCAGATCTCCAGGAGGAACTGAGGCAGACAGTCAAGCCAAGCACATCGGAAGCTTGTTGTAGGGCAGATGTGGTGCTCTTCTCCAGGATCCTTTCTGGTGTCTGTCACATGTGCTGGCTCTGTGCCATACAGGTCTGATATCTGGGTTTCGTAAGGAGTCACCAAACTACTCTCCAGAATGACTTGTTGAGGTTTCCACCATCAGTGTATACATGACTCACAGTTTTATTTTCCAGTCTCCTTTTAAGCCTTGGTTAGCCATGTATCTTTTCAGGAGGCAGATTCCCAAACCAAAGTGCTTCTATTTCTCAACCCCAGCTTCTAAACTGGGGGTGATGATAGAAGCTACACACAGATCTGTTGGGTAATAAGTGGATTTGCATATAAACACTTTTAGTACTGTGCCTAGTATACAACAAACACTCCTTAAATGCAGCTGCTATCAATGTTACCTAGCACAGCAGCACTTGCTCTTGTCATCCTCCTGCATTTGGAGTTTGATCAAGAGCCTATACAAGCCAGGACTGTGAAGGTCCACCTGCCTCCTGAGAGCATACATGGCTAACCAAGGCTTAAACGGAGATCAGAAAATTAAAATGTGGGTCACATATACAATGAGAGTGGGAACCTGAATGAACTGTTCTGGAAAGCAGTTTGGTGACTCCTTACAAAACCAAAACCAAGCATGCAAAAACCATCCAACCTGGCAACTCACACTGACTGCATTTCCTCAGGAAGAGTGAACATTATTATCATAAGAAAACCTGTCCATGTCTGTTCATAATAGTTTTATTTATCAAACTAAAAACTGGAGTTAAGCCTCTGTCCTTCAGTGGGTGGCTGGTCAAACATTCCATGTTCTGTCTCATGGAACGTAGCTAAGCACGAGGACTGAGCTACTGATAAAAGTAGTGTCTTGGATGAATCTCCAGGGGTTGATGCTGGTAACATTTTGTAAAACTTTAGAGTTATCCCAACTAGTGCACCCAACTATAACTCAGTGATTGCTGGGTTATAAAAGCCAATCACAAAAGGTTATGTACTCTTTCTGTAACAGCATGAAAAGGTAAAACTAGTCCAATGGAGGAGAGACTACTGATGGTTAGATCACAAGGATGGGAGCTGGGGGAAAGGGCATAGATGTGGTTAGAAATGCTCAAGGTCTATTTCTGGTCTTGGCTGGGATGGTAGGTGTGTGAATTTACACAGGTGGCAAACAGTGTGCAGAACTTGATACACAGATAGACACACAGATGATTAAAGAGACAACATGAGTAAAGTAAAACTGGGAGAAACAAAACTAATCTGAGTAAGATACATGGATGATGGACACCAGTGCACTAGTTGGGGTAACGCTAAAGTTTTACAAAATGTTACCATTGATGAAACAAGGGACCCCTTGCCTAAGTATTTCAGTTAAAAAACATAGAGGAAGAAGATTGCCCCAACATCCTTCACCCCCCCCCCCAGGTAAATACCTTTCTTTCTTTACTGGGGAGGCTCAGCAAAATTTGGGGAAGAGAGTTCTTCTCTGAACTCTCCAAAATCAGAGAAGAGCAGGGAGAATAGATTCTGTTTTTCGGTCCTAACAAGTCCTCACTCCAGTGATGGGACTGTCTGAAGACACCCTGCTGAAGGAGCAGCTGGAAAAGAACCTGGAATGATTTAAGCCAAGGAGTAATGTCATGTGTTTGAAGCTGTGTCAGGTAGAGAATAATTCAAGTGGAGACTGGATAGAGGATATTGAGGCAGAAAGTGTGGGATACAGTATGGGCTTTGGTATATCACTTCATGGTGTAATTTTTGGAGTGCGAAACCATCCTTTTCTGGACTTGGTTGTGAAAACTGTGTGTTGGTCAGTCCCAGTAAGGTTTGGAATGTCTCTGTGTAACACTCTTAGTTCATCTGGGATGTTGGTTATTTCATTCTTTGCATCAAGTATGTCCAGATAGGTTAAGATTGAGGGAGAAAAGGGAAGATCAGAGATTATGAAGTTTAGTGGGAGCCAGTTGAGCTGTCCATGAGAGTGGGTTTTATGGGCAACTAATGGGGTTCTAGGCTATATGGGAAGCCACTTGAGGGCACCAGAGGACTAGGGAAGAACCTGGGAATGAATGTGTACCACCTGACAGTTCTTTGCACATACTATTTTATTAAGTCTCGCAGCAACTACTTTTAAGCTGAGTGTTACTGTCACCATTTCATTTCAAAGAGAAAATAACTGCGGTTGAGATAAGCAATTCATCCAGGATATACAGTTAAAAGATGATGGGGCCAGAGGTCATGGACAGCTTCTACCAAAGCAAGCTGGCTCTCCCATCACACCACACCACCTTCTCCTGGACAGTTCAATGTTGGCATAATCTTTCTCGATTTAATGAAAATTTAATTTAATGAAACTTAGTCTTGCGAACGAATCAGTGTCAAATTTCATGAATCCGTGTCAATTTTCATAAAATGTGATTAAAACAACTACAACAATGCCCAAACCCACTTCTAGTTAGCGCTCAGTATCTCTGGTCTCCCTTTCAGCCAATTTTCTGGAAGAAGAGCTTCCATATTTGGCACCACGTCTTCATTTTTATTTTCTTTTTGACTTTTGCTACTCAGTCTCAATCCCTACCAGCCGCTAAAGTGCTGGCAATGGGTCACCAAGAATCTTCTCCCCTCAAGAGAAGTTTTTTTTTTGTTTTGAAGTCAACTTTATTACTGTGAACTACAGTTGATGTTTGAACAGATAGCTTCCAAGATCATTTTATGCTATTCCATGCAAACCTCGGTTTTTGAATATTGAAGGTAATACTGTTAGCTTCCAAGGTAAATTCTGTTCCTTTGGTACATGAAAAATAACTACAAGTAGCATTTCCGAGATTGGAATTGCAGTTGTGTTTGAACTTTCAATAGCGTTCAGTAGACCGATGCTTTTCAGTGATTACCGCATATAAGTATCACCGCGGGAATATTTAAAATTCATCAAGACTTGGGCTCCCTGCCCTGAGATGCAGCTTAATTGGTCTAGACTGAGATGTCAGCATCTGCACAGTGTCAGCGGTTGTAAGTAGGCCATGGCATACTCAAGGAGTCTGACATGAGGTTGAAGCACTAGGAGAGAAGTCAATCATTTAAGGATGAGGTTTGCCAGGGTTCTGTGGCTGATGGCGGACCTTGGGGAGGAAGAGAAGTGGGGGTGAAGGGTGATTTACAGGTTTTTGGCATAGACGGCAGTGCAGGGCAGTGGTGGGATAGCTCTGCAGGACACAGAGCTCTGTGGAGGAAGCAGTTAGGAAAAACTGGCAATTGCAGCCTGCATGTAAAGCTGGGCAAGTGTGTATCTATCCTCGAGACAGAGAGATGGGTATGTGGCTATTTGGATCTGGGTCTCAGGAGTCAGACATTGTTAGCATTGTCAAAAAAACAGGAGAGCAACAGCATTACTTATCATCAAAGAGATGCAAATCAAAACCACAATGAGATACCACCTTGCATGGGTAAGAATGGCCTGTATCAAATAAATGGGTAACAGCAAGTGCTGATGTGAATGTGGAGAGAAAGGAACACTTTTATACTGCTGGTGGGAATGCAAACTATGGTCCAGCCACTATGGAAAGCTGTGTGGAGGACCCTCACACTACGTAAATGAAACTACCATTCGATCAGCAATCCCACTTCTGGGAATCTATGCACAGAATACCAAAACACCCACTCACAAAGACACCTATACTCAGGTGTTTCTTGCAGCACCATTTACAGTAGCCAAGATATGAAAACAACCCAAATGTCCCATAACAGACAAGTGAATCAAAGTTGTGATATATGTACACAATTGCGTATTATCCATCAATCAAAGAAGACAAATTTAGCCGGGTACGGTGGCTCGTGCCTGTAAGCTTCAACCTATGAAGTGGCCAGGGCTAGGGATCGTGGTTCAAGTCCTGCCTGGGGCCCGTAGTGAGACCTAGTTCCAAAAAAATAGCTGGGCATGGTGGCGCGCGCCTGTAACCCCAGCTACCTGGGAAGATGAGGCTGGGGATTGCTTGAGTCAGTGGTACCCTGGGCAACGAGAGCTTGTGGTTCCACAGGCAAAAATAGCAAGACCTAGTCTCAAAAAAAAAAAGAAAAAAAAAGACAAATTTGTTGCATCTGTGATAACATGGATGAACCTAGAAGGAATCATATTAGCAGAAATATGCCAGGAAGATGAAGAGAAATAATGGATGATCTCACCTATATGCAGGATAGAAGGGAAACAAACAAAAGGAAAAAGATAATTCGAAACTGTTAGTAGAATGAAAGCGTAGAGCAAGAGAGGGGGAGGGAGATAAAAATTGGGGAGGGATGGGCACAAGAGTTTAAGATGATAGTTCAAGGTGATAAGGTGGTGAGAGAACCTTGGGGTAGACAATGATGTAAAATATATATGTGCAATTAGTTTGAAAAAATAGAATTATACCTAAAACAAACAAAAACAGGGGAGCAGGGCCTACATGGAGCCAACTCCCATGTCACCAAACTGAGATTTAACTTAATTACAGGTTCAGCTCTCCCAGAAGTGAAACTATATACATCTTGGTGAGGAATCACCTAGTTAGCAGCAGGTAGATGATCTGCCTGTGGAAGCTGTGCTACGTGGAAGAAGCCTGGCAGCACTGTCTGCTCTCTGGCCAAGAGTGACCTTGCTCCTGTCTCTTTCTGCCTATAAAAGTCTTTCATTTTGTATAACTCCTTGGAGTTCCTTCCTATCTGCCAGGCTGGGTGAAGCCCAATTTCACGAACCATTGAGTAAATCTAATCAGGTGTTTAAAATTCACTCAGTTGGAGCGTGTTTTCATTGCAACCTAGAGGTTTGCTATGAGGTGGTGCACAGATGAAACTGCCAACTGGGAGAAAAGACATCACAAGGGCAAGTCCTAGGGACTTGCTGGTGGTAAAAGTGGCACCAAGGAAACAAGGATACCAGAGCTGGCAAGAAGCAGGTTTATAAGTACTGGTGCTGACTTAGCGGATTCATATCCAAAGGCTGAGTACCCCTAATAGAGAGCAAAGGGTGAGCTGTCATTGGTCATAGTACAAGGCCTGATGTGGCAAAGACAGAATGAGGAAGATTCAAGGAGAAACTGGGCTGCATACCAGCAAACTAAGTCAGTCAGTCCTGGGATCTTTTTCTAGAATGTGGTTTATCTAGAACCCTAGGCTGTATTTCTTGGGTTACTGGGCTTCAGCACACTTTAGATTATATCATGCTTTCACTTGGTCATCATGCTTCAGTGGAAATCAGAAGGAGAGGCAGAACTAGCAAAATAATAATGACAATGGTGGTGATGACAACAATGATGATGAAAGATAATGAACAATAGTAATAATAATGATGATGATGAAAATATTTTTATATAATAATGAAAAAAACAGTGGAGTAGTAGGAAAACTGAGGATGTGTTGGCCTAGAGCCCAAGAGAAGGAGAAATAAGTGAGAAGGAAATTATCTGTAGAGAGCTTCTCTGCCTTGGAGCAACTGGAATTAACTGGGGAACTTACAACAGAAATACCATGATCTCCATCTATGTAAAAGCTCTTCCTCCCCACACCCTCCTTTGCCTCCTGTACATTTACTCCTTAGAGTCTCTGAGTCCCAAGGAAAAATTAATTCTCCTGTCCTGTCTACTCCCCTGTATTATCTCTCCTTTCTTTTCCCAGCACTTAACAGGATCTGTGATAATAAATGTATTGTTGGAATTTAAAGTCCCTGTATGAAAGTTGGGAACTGCATGGTTTTGTTCACTTTTTTCTCTTTTTAGGGCCTAGTAGCTGGTGTTTAAGAAATAATGGTGGAGGACTTGCTGAGGAAAACAAGGTTATTTGGCATTTTCCTGGCCTTCTGTGTCACTACAGAATTTTAGTGGTGCTGGCTGGACAAAATTTTAATTTGAAAATCTCAACCTTAAAACCTTAAATCTCAACCTTTAAAATCTCAACTTTAAAACTGGGGTGGGGATAAGAAAAAAGTTTTAAAAATGACATGCCTAAAGGCCCTTTCTCCCCTCTCTCTCTTCCCCTTCTCTCTCCATCTCTTCCCCTTCTCTCCCTGCTGTCCCCCTCCCTTCCTCTATCTCCCTCCCTTCCTTCTCCCCTCCTTTCCTTCTCTCTTCCATTTTTCCTTTCCTTTTCCTCCTGTCTCCTTCCCCACTTCCTCCCCCCCTCCCTTTCCTCGTTTGCAGCAACATTCATAGTGCAGAAATGATCAAACACTATGTTGAGGAAAAACCTACATTTTCTTTCTGGTGAAGGGAAAAACCCAGTTCCTCCCTCCTGCTATGTCTTTTTTCCTTACTTACAATCTTTTATTTTTTTAAATTAAATTTATTTTCTTACATCATTGTTCACTTCTGTACATTATTTGGTTTCTCCCCTCAGGTGTAGTCCCTATAATTCTCCCACCATCTAAGCACCTGTGATCCATCACCACACTCCCTTGTGTTCTTCCTGCCCCTGTTTTGACCACCCCCCCCACACACACCGTTAGAAGCTTCAGAGCTAGTATGGTCAGTTGACAAGTTCTGTCTCTTTCCCCACCCTTTTGTTCAGTTTCCCCATAAATGAGACCATGGATCTGGAGCTTTCTCTTGACCCTGGCTTATCTTCTTCACTGCACACACTTCTGGGAAGGCCCTTTCCTACAGGCTAGAGCAGAGAATGAGGTCAGGCCTGAGTGACAGGAACTGAGACAGACAGAGGCTGCCCCCTGCCTCCCTCGCTTCTGCTTCCCAGTCACCCTAGCAGTATCTTCTTGGTCCTGGCAGGGATGACTCAGTCAGCCAGCCCCTCCATTATGGACCAAGGTAGGAACTTGAGCTGTGAGTAAATTTTGATCCCTTCTTATCCTGTCCTGAGACTGGATGTGAACCACACTTCCCTAGAAATCCTGAGGGCACTGCTGCTGAATTGCATGGTTCGGTGAGGTGCAGGAAGGTCTTCAAGGCTCTGGGCAGTGGGGTGTGTCCTTCACCTAGAGAGGCACCACAAATGTTAACTAAGGTGTTTGATTTTGATTTTGTCCTTCTTCAAAAAAATGTTAACAAAGACTCTGAATTCCATCTGTCAGTCTTAAAATATCAGTCCCCTCAAGCATTTCTACAAGCAAGCAGTCAATTCATTGAAAAAGAGATAATCAGACCAAGCATTTATTTAAAGGGTTGATTGTTCAGCTGAATTGGCTGCTGCACAGAGTCGTTGACATCAGTCTTACTGGGCCTGTTCATCCCTGTACAGGCAGACAGCCTCCTGCTTTGTCAGAGTGCAGCACAGCAAACTCCTGTCTACACTTCCCTTTTCTCCATGAAAAGAATGCACAAACCAAATACTTTCTTGAATTGTAAGTATGATACATTAGCCCTTGTTCAGAACATTCTTAGGATTTTCTTTCAGGTCCTAAGATCATCTCAGGTTTTTGTGTGTCTCCTGGCCCCTTTCAAGTCCAATCAGCTCAAATGCCAATCTGACCAAATCCTTCTAATAGGCTTGTTCACAAACACCTCCTTCAAAGACTGTCACTTAAGCCACACGACTTCCCTGGGGCTGATGCAGCAGTGCTCTAGTTTCTCTCTCATGCACTGTTGCTTGGTGGCAACTTGACTGTGGACATCTGCAGACTGTTTTCTCAGGCACAGGAAATGAGGTGGTCCCTTCTCAGCACCACGGGATCTCAGAGCTGGGACGAAGTGGCACCATTGTTGGCAGACCCAGCAGGAGGCCAAGGACATGGTAGTCATGCTGATGTTCTCTCTGACCCGAGCGAGGAACACTGGCATGCCTTGGTGACAGCTGTTGTCCTGTGCACATGGCCTTGGATGGGCAGTGTCAGGACACCTCAGCTCTGCCACTCTGCTCACAAGCCCCAATATTACTTAGAAAAATCGATGCATTTTATCTTTTGTTTGTTTAATGCACTTTATTTTAGGGACTGTCTCATCCTTCAATCCCACTGAAAAAATAATATATTGATTATAATTTTGGCAGAGATTAATGTGATTATTGTTATTTTACAACAATAGTCCTGTTAGAGAAAAAACTACTTACAGGAAATATAGGCTGTTTGGTGGAAATAATAGACTCAGGTTTGTATATAACTTGTATTAAGTTTCCATGTCGTTCATTTATAGTCAAAAGTCATAGTTGCCCCTCCACACGCTCTGACATTTTTCTTCCAGACAGGAACACTTCTTCCTTCCAACCTAACCTACCCTAGGCTCCTAATTTCTTCACTTCAGAGAAAAAAACATCATTGGTAAGAATATGTTGACTACATGTGAAACATTGCTGTTTCAAGAAACACAAATGAAAAGACTATTGAATTCCCACATTTTGAGGGGAGGTCCTTGGACTTCCAGCTGATTTTGTTGTCATCTTGTATGCCTGTTAAAAAAGATGCATGCATCACCATTTTATAAAGAATTTCTTCAACAGCTGCTATTGAAGATGAAGTGTGGACATGTAGACGATTGAAATTTATTTCTTATTGTATAGACCTTTGTCATGATGTTGAATTTCCCTCTTGTCAGTTACTCTGCACATACTTTATGGATACTCACTATGAGCCCAGGACCATGTAATGTACTGGTAATAGAAGATTAATAGTATCAGTGACCAAAAAACTTCTCCCATATTACAGCTCACAGCAATAGGCAAGGAATAACAGAGTTATGATACTGAAGACATAGGGCAATAATTGGAGCAGAGTGGTCATCCTAGGGGCTAAATTTTAGACTTGTGTCTTTAAAATATGAAATGGAACAACACATCACCTTGCAAAACCCACTCTAGCCACATAAAAGAATGAGAGGAAATTGAAATCATGTTTACAATTCAATGCAGACATATTCAGACAGATGGGGGAGGGGGAGTGTGTGTGATGACTGGCAGTGTGAAGTGGAGCGTGAGTGAAGTCATGTTGTAGGCTTGAAGAGCCAAATTGAGCCAAAGAACTAATGAACAGAAGGAAGTTGTTTTCTATGGGGTACAGCAGTAAATTCAACTCATCCCATTTTCCCAGTGTTCCTGAGTTGATATGAACTGAGTGTCCTCTTACCCTGAAGATGGAGCAACAACCTGCAGGCCCCAGCTGCACATCATCTATAAAAGTACAAAGCACATCTCCCTGGAGGAGCCACAGGGGAGGAGCCAGTCAAGGTGAAGGCAGCTGGCGTGTAAGTCCTGGTGCCATCCATGTCCCTGTGTCTCTGCAAGTACCACCTGGAGTGACCATCGGGACGACATGGCCTGGATTACGAGAATCCAGTGGACCAACTCACGCTATTGTGTACCTTCCCTGAGGTGTCCCTCCAGCTGACTTTGCAGCGTTGAACACTGTCTAAGGAACCTCGAAAAGATAACAGAAACAGTGTCCTAGAGACCAGTGCATATGGTGACTCAGACTGATTCTTTTATATATATGATATTTATATAGTACATTTATATATACCATATGTAATATATATACCAAAAATATATATTATACATTTATACAATATATTTACATTTTATTTAATATATTTAGATTTACTATATTATATATTTTGCCCGGGAACCACAGGCTCACGTTGTCTGGGTACAATGGACTCAAGTGATCCCCAGCCTCAGTTTCCTAGGTAGCTGGGGTAACAGGAGTGCACCACCATGCCCAGTCCTATTTTTTAGGACTAGGTCTCACTATGTTGCCCCAGGTGGGTCTTGAACCCTCAGACTCAAGCGATTCCTTCTATCAGCTGTGCTCCAGGGTGTCTTTAAAGGCACATACCACTGTGCCTGGCTAAATTTTAAAATTTGTTTTTAATTGATTGTTTCTTGTATTATTGTATAGCACAAAGTTCTACCACCGTATCATTGGTGAGCTCTTAACATGATCTCTTGTGCTCATCCCTCTCCTGATTTTGCTTCTCTCTCTCTCTGTCTCTGTCTCTGTCTATCTCTATCTCTTTCTCTCCACTCCCTTGCTGTATGCTTCAGTTGTATTATCACATGATCCAGATTGATTCTCAAATGTGTGCAAGACTCTCCTTGGGAACTTTGTGTACTCCCAAAGGACCTGATAAGACACTCTGAGTACCTTATAAATTGGTGGGGAGTTAGCCCAATCAAGATTTGGTATGACTATGAATGAAACCACTGCTTCCAAACTGGAAAGAACTCTAAGGCAAATCCTAATTTTTGTTTCCTTTCCCAGTTCCATTCCAGACCTGCCTTTATTATACTGGATAGCTAGTAGCTTAGTTGTCTCAATTCTCTTTCAATTTTGTGTCCTGAAGAGATACTGCAAAGGACACTAATGTTGGTGACATTCTTAAAGACATTCTCTGATAAGATGACAGAGAGAATGAGGGGCTTTTCCTGTGTAGTTTGTTCACTCGTGCAACATCTGACATCACTCATGAAAGTGATGTCCTAGTCCAGAGCAGCACAGCAATTAAACCTCTTAGCCGGTCAATGGGAGCAAAAGGAAAAAAGACTAAGAGCCCAAATTTAAAAATCTTTTCTCCACAACTATATGGGATGTATCACCATTTTCAAGGTCATGTACCAAATGGTAAGACAGCACTAATATGCACATAAAACTCAGCTTGCACATTACCAAGCACAAAGAGAATGTGAGCCATGATATATTAACTTAGCCACATTATTAATCACTAATTATTTGAAACTTCAGTGAAATTATTTTCCAATTGTCAGGGGTATTTAAAGGAATGTCATTATTCTTTTAGATGTAGGTACTCTTTCAGACTAAATAGGATGTGAAACCAAGTTTTTCCTTTAGGATATTTTTACCAACAACTGGTACAAATGAATACATAGATAAAAGGAAATCAAGCCTTCCCCTTGTTAGGCTGAATGCCCTCTCTCCTCCAACACAACATCTGCGGAGCCCCTTTGCCTGGGAGCTAATATACAGAGATTAAACCAGGTTTGCGCCTAAGCACATGTGGTTCTATCCTTTAGTGGATTTCATCCCTCTGGCAGTTTTAAAAGAGAAGGCCTTGTAAAATTCTTTACACCCACCTTCCTTTAAGAGGTGATATTTATGCCTCCTCCCTTGAATCTGGGGAAGTTTGTGACCCTCCAAGCAATAGAGTAGGGTACAAATGTGTGTAAATGGCGTTGTGTGACTTCTGAGGTTAAGTCACAAAAGGCCATGCATCCTTGTCTCAGAGGCCTCAGTTGCCGTGGGAAGTTTTCCAAGCTGGAGAGGCCACCCACAGGTGCCCCATGAGGAGTTCCCCAAATGAATCCCCATGTGACCTCCTGCTAGTGTGCCTCACACCAGCTTTGTCATTGCAGAGAGGACAGGCTGGGCATGCTCTCTTGATTCTGCCTTTCCCTCTGTCCTATGCTAAAATTCCCTGGGGAAGGAAATAACTCATTCTTCCATCCCATCCCATTCCTCTCCCATCCCAGGACTTGGCCCTCACTTTTGCTGATAGCCTATACTTCTCCCTTCTCCCTCTATTCCCAGCACCAGGCAGTACTGGTTTGTCTGTGTTTCTATTAAAAGTCACCCCAACCTGGCATGTCCTCACCACTCTTTTTTGTTAGAAACTCCCATCCACCCTTCAAGGTCTAGACCAGATGTTTGTTCTTCATGACGTTTTCCATCCTTCAGTCATACTACCTGCCCTTCAAGTGATTTACCCAGGTTCTAAGGACATCAAGTCCATCTAATCTATATATGAATGCAATTCAAATTACAACACAAAGATGTCATAAAAAATTCAGAAAAGCTTTTTAGTTTTTGAAATAATATATGTTAATGTTAAAGCATAGTTGTTCCAAACTATTTCCCTCCATAGAGGAAACCACAATTACAATCTATTATAATCTCTTCCAGAAACATATTCTCTGCATATATGAGTTGGAATCCTAAGAATTTGTGGAGGAACTGAACAGAATGTTTAAAGTTAGTTAAGAAAAATAAAACCAGAAAAGAAGCAAGATAATTATGTATAAGAATAATGAATGACATTGTAGGGGAGGAAAGTCTTACTTCCCTTAGGGTCTGGTACTGGGTTTGAAAATTAAACCAACAAAGCAGATTAACAGAAGAAAAACACAAAATGTATTTAATGTACATTTACATGGTATGGGAAACTTCAGAAGGAAATGCAAATCTGAAGAAAAGGACCTGAAAATTTTCTGTGAGTTTAGATGAAGGGTGGGAGGTGGTAGAGGAACATGGTGGGTCAGAAAGTGTAGGGTAAGCATAGTGAACTGTGAGGCTCAATGAGACTTATTGGTCAAGATTCTTCTCAAGGTTCTCTTGTCTCCAGAGGTGAGGTGGTCCCTTTGCTGCAGAAGGCACCACTCAGGTGGAGAAAGAGCAGATGAAGGCCCGAGAGATTTTCTGTTTTCTCAATCTACCTCAGCTTAAAATGTACACAGGGACATGTTTTGGGGTAGTATGTTCTGAACCCCGTCAGTGATATGCCTTACCTGGTAATTATAGTTATCACAGGCAGCACTGAATGACCACCTGGCCTCTGCCAGTGCTTATGAGAACTTGACATCCTTTAGTCATCTCATCTCACAACCTCTTGAGGGAAGTGTTACTATTATGGAGATAGTAAAGTTATTTGTTCAAATTCACAAAGTTGGTAGAGTGTGATCTCAACTCAGGCCTGCAGTTTTAAAAACCCACATTCTTAACCACACTGTCACCCTGTTCAAGATTATTAAGATAGTCATAAAGGTTACAGCAATAAAAAGTGGAATATTGACATAAGAATAGATAAATTGCTAGAACAGAACAGAGTCCAGAAATAGATTCTTGATAAATGAGGCCTTTCAATTTTGTAAAAAAGGGTGGAATATTTAATGAATGATGCCAGGGTAATGTACAATAGAAAAGAAAGTCCTTTCTACATAGTTTATTAAAAAAAAGGTTTACATGTATTAAGAGCTCAAACAAATAAATTTAAATAAAAGAGCATCAAGAGAAACTCAAGGTGCTAAAGGAAAAAACAAATACTTAAATTAAAATTATCAAAATCAAAAGAAAAATTATACCCTGAAATTTATTTGCATTGCATGTGAGAACCAAAGGACTTCTATAAAATGATAGGATTAAAAAAATACTAAAGGGAAAATGGACAAAAGGTGTGAACAGAAAATTCACATAATAGGAACCGCAAGTGTCCAAAAAAATGAAAATTGATTCAATTCCCAAATATTTGTGAAAATTTAAGTAAATTGTATCATTTTCATTTATTAGATTTGTAAAACTTTAAATGCCAAAAGAATTTCTCAATTTGTTCACCATCTTAAGTAGACATATATAGCAAATAAACATTTTTTAAAAAATTACTAAAACATTAGCCCTCATATACCTTCTATGTTTTATTACTAGAAGCTTCTTGAAAGTATGTTGGTATATAAATTAACATTTAAAATCCACACAGGCTTTGAATCAACAAGTACATTCTCCATTTTAAAGTATACTTGAAAGGTAGGAAATACACAAAAGACAGCATTAAAGCATTGCTTGTATTGGGAAGAAAACAACAAAAAAGAAATAAAAAGAAATAAAAGCAAGTTAAATGTTTCACAATAAGAAGATAACTGAAGAAATTTCCAGTTACTTAAAAAATGCAGTCATTTAGAAACTGTCAGATCTATATTCATTAACCAAGAGAGATAACCTAGGGTAGATTTGTTTTAAATTACAAAAAAAGAAGGAAAGGAAGAAATGAAGGAATGAAAGAAGATTGGGGGAGGGAGGAAAGAGGGAGGAGGAGGAAAGGGAGGAAAAAGGGGAAAGAGAAAAGGAAGGGAGAAGGGCAAGGGAAGGGAAGAAGAATAGAGGGAAATGGAGGGGAGATCCAGTGAGAGAGATTGCACCATAATGTAGGTATCATGAGCTCACATTTGCCAAAGTAAAGCAAACCAAAAGCAAACAAAACCTTTGTAGATACATACATGTGTTTGATGGAGAAAGTGTGGAAGAATGGGATCCAGGCTGTTAACTCTATCACTTTCAGGAAGTGAGAATGGAGGAATGGGGGTGGGGGAGATACTATGTGCTTTGGACTTCTAATAAGTCAATATTTTTGATTATTTGTTAAAACAAGGTCATGCAACCTAGTAAGCTGGATGAAAAAACAAACAAACCCAGACCCTCTTAGTGCACACAACTGGAGTGCACTATCACACAACTGGAGTTCTCAATCAGCCTTCATTGTACCTCAGAAAGCTACTAATACTCGGCCATTAGTTCCCTTTCCTGCTGAAGACCAAGTCTTTCATGCCTTCAGCTCAAAATTTCCACCACGACTCATCTCACTTCACTTGCTCCCCAGGTACACAGTCTTCTCATCTTATGCTTGTTATTATTACCTGAGCACCAATGAGAGTTTGCTGTGCTGTATGTTTACTTGTCTGTCTGTCCTTTACTAGAAATTAAAATTTTAAGGGTAGCAACTGTGTCTGGCACTGAGTCAGGGTTTAAAAAAATGTTTATCGAGTGGCTAAGACTTTGAAGGAGAGATTTACAGTGTAGTTCCTGTGTCTATTTATGGTGCTCTCAAAAATATCATTGTTCCAGTCAGCAAACTTTAAAAACCTGATGATTAAGGAAATTATAAACCCTTTCCTGCTGAAACTTATTGTAAAAAACTCCCTAAAGTGGTCATATTTGAATTAGTCAGGAGAGATTAAGTTCTTGTGTCAAATACTTACATTTATAGTAAAAATATATTTTCCTCCTAGTTCTAAATTCACTGCTCTGTCCACCAAACACAGAGAGACATCTCTGACAGACCTAGTGACAGTGACAGGGAAGGGACACATCACACTCACTTTTAAAATCTGCTTCCTTTGGGACTCACCATTGAAAAGTATCCATTAAAAAATTGCCATCAAAGTAATGCCTAAACATAAAAAATAAATATGTACAAATATAAAGTATTTAAAGTGCAGAAATTTATAAAGATCAAAATCACTTTTTATCTGACTATATGGTAACTAATAGCATTTACACAATATATGTTTACAGGCTTTTTCTGTGCATATACCCATGAATATTTGTATAAAAATGTACCATATTATCGATTCCATTTTTCCTTTTCTTAAACAATAAATTTTTGTATGATATATTCTCAGTTGTAATCATACCATTTTGCAACTTGCTGATTTTTTTTACTTAAGATAAATCTTGTCATTTTCCAGATCAATATAGAACTATACTATCCCTGAAAGTGGCATTTTTTTTATCTGATGTATTGTAAACTATTGAATCAGCTTTCTATTGATTGATATTTAATGTTGCTTCTAATTTCCCACTGCCCTGACACTGTTATCTAGAGTTTTGTATTTGTCTCTACTTACCTAGGATAAATTCCTAATTGTAATGTTGTAGACCAAAGATATTATACACATTTTCAAGTGTCAGAAGGTGTGCCAACTTTACCTCCAGAAAACATTTTCTAATTTCTACTCTATTTCACTGTTCTGCTATCATTTACTTGAAACTTTATCATGCTTGTTCATTTGCCTTTCTTTGATCACCAGTGAAGTAAAATATTTTCTCATTTTAAAAAGGATGTACCTAGAAGAAATCACATTAGCAGAAACAAGTCAGAAAGAAAAAGAGAAGTCAAATGGTTTCACTAATATTCAGGATATAGGAAAAACAAGCAAAAGGTCAGGAGGAAAAGTCAAAATATGCTAACAACCAAACCAAAGTACACAACTCGGTGGGCAGGGGGAAGATGGGAGGGATTGGTCAGGGAGGGAAGGTGGTGGGTGATCCCTGGGGAATACAAAGATGTGAAATATATAAATAATAATAATAATAATATAGATAATAATAATAATAATTATTATTATTGTGTATGTGTTATTAAAGAAGCTTTTAATTTGATTGATTGATTGATTGACTAATTTTACATCATCATCTACCCCCGGGGTTCTCCCACAACCTTATCACCCGTGCTCCATTGCTTTAATCTTTCATGCCCTGCCCCACTCCCACCCCATCTTCCCCTTCCTCCTCTCATGGTCTATGAGAAGCTTTTAATTTTAATGTTGCTCAATCCATCACTTCAAGTGATTGACTTTTGGTGTCATATTTAGAGAGGTGTCTTTTGTGATTGAAATGATAAATTAATGCACCGATGTTTTTATTATGTTTTTTTGTCATTTGAAAAAATTTCTTTTTAGAGACTAGGTCTCTTTATGTTGCCTGGGGTTGTCTCACCCTGCACACTCAAGTGATTTCTAGCCTCAGCCTCCCATTTAACTGGGATTACAGGTGCTCACCACTGCACCCAGCTTGTTTTTGTCATTTTGTTTTTTAATATTTAAATCTTTGACCTATCTGCCAGTTATTTTTTAGTAAGGTATTAAATAGAATTCTTAATTTCCTCTCAATTTTTCCCTTTTAAAAATAATTTGCCCTTCCCCATTCATTTCCACTGAAAATACACAATGATTTGGACAACAGGCATGCCTTAGACACATCTGTGAGCTCATTTTGACACTGCCACTGCAGTGTGAAATAAGCATTGTTATAACTTACTTTTTAGTAAACCAAGGAGAGAAGATGAACCACTTACCCAAGATCACATGACAAATTATTACTGTCACCAAATTAGAATTGAGAAATATCAGGCCTCAAATCCATACCCTGAACATCTATGTGGTCTCAGCAAAAACATCTCAAGGTTTGCTTTTGATGCAGCTTCATTTTACCTGTTTCCTGTCACATCCTGGGAGCCATGTTGTTCCCTTTTTCTTGGAACTATGTGCCCACAACACTCAAATTCCGGCTTGGCATGAAGCCTACATGCACACGTGCCTCCTTTTCCCTAACAAATGTCAGTTTCCTGCATGCAGGGACAGGATATTAAGTATATTTGCTGCAAATACAGCTAGTTGCTCATAGAAGTGTAAGTTCTATTTTTCTCTAGCATTAGTATATATATATGTATATATAAAATATGAACATAATAAGCATTGAAATAACATGAGAAGACACTGAAATATGTCTCGCAGGATCTCACTCCAGAGGCATTTATTGCCAATCTTTCTGTTTATATATAGACAAAGAGTGTTTATTTTCGTTTCATTTATTTCAGGGTATTCTAAGTATCTCTTCTGTACCTTTTTTTTAAATGTTATTTCTGCAATATTAATCACATATCTTGAACCTCATTCTATATGAACACACATGTATAGTTATACACATGTGATTATACTGGACATCCATACAAAGATGTACTGTAGCTTACTTAACTGATTGACTAAGAAACGGTTAATTTAACTTATTCCCTGAGTATGGTCATTTAGCTTGTTTCCAAACTCTGCTTTTACAAAAATGAAATCTTTGAACATGTGTTTTAAGGATGCATGGGAGAAGATGTACATGGTAAAATTATAGCAGAGTTGCTTATTTAAAGCATATGTGTATTATATATTTTGATAAATAATCCCAAATTTAGATTGGGACTCTTAGATTTAAAAAAACTTGCTTCATTTTTTGTTGAAGTAACAAGCATTTACTACAATGGATATGACTTAGTGGTATGGGCTCACAACTCTTCATATTCGTGTTGCTACACCACATTCACAACCAAGATCCTCATAATCTCCTCAGTCCATTGATTTCCTTCCTAACTTCTCCTTCCCCCTCTCCTTTTAGCAGCCTTAGTTCTGCAGTCAGATTTTAGGAGTTTGTTTTGTTTGGTCCTTTGATTTATTACTTTACATTCCAGATGGGTGAAATCATCCAGTCTTTCTCCGTTAGACTTATTTTGCTTACTATAATCCCCTCCAGTTCCAAACAAGTTGTTGAAAATAGCAAAATCCCATCTTTTTCCAAAAAGCTGAGTAGTATTGTAGGTGTGTGTGTATACACCTATATATAAAATATAGTTATATTCTTTATCTATTCATCTTTTGATGGGCTCTTAGGTTGTTACTAGAAACCGCCTATTTTATTTTATTTTATTTTTTTTGAGACTAGGTCTCACTATTTTTGCCTGTAGAACCCCAGGCTCTCGTTGCCTGGGGTACCACAGATTCAAGCAATCCCCAGCCTCAGCTTCCCAGGTAGCTGGGATTACAGGCGTGCACCACCACGCCCAGCTATTTTTTTTGGAACTAGGTCTCGCTACAGGCCCCAGATGGGACTCGAACCGTGATCCCTAGCCCCAGCCGCTTCATAGGCTGAAGCTTACAGGCACGAGCCACCATGCCCAGCGAAACCGCCTATTTTAAATAGTGCTGCAGTGAATATATATACCCTCTAATTTGTGTTTT
Organism: Uropsilus gracilis; assembly: GCA_004024945.1. Classification (NCBI taxonomy): domain Eukaryota; kingdom Metazoa; phylum Chordata; class Mammalia; order Eulipotyphla; family Talpidae; genus Uropsilus; species Uropsilus gracilis. The sequence continues at coordinate 24,367 of PVHY01020839.1, forward strand.
CACATTCTTCCAACAGATACTGAGTGGGATTGCTGGATTATATGACAAATATGTTTTTAATATTTTGAGAAACCCTCATCTTTGTCAATACCTGTTGATTCTTGCTTTTTTTGTTTTTGTTTTGTTTTGTTGTTTGTTTGCAATGGTCATTCTCACAGGTGGTTTTTATTAGCTAATGGAAATTATATATCTGACTCTCAACAGTTATTGACTATTGAAGGACTTTATTTATTTATTTATTTTTTAAAATTCATTTAATTGATTTGTCACAATTGTGCATTAATTGATCCCTCCTCCTCCCTCCAAATCCCCCTCTGTATCCCTGTTCCTCCTCCCTCCATATCCCCCCTCTGTATTCCCCCTTCAGTCACTCCTCCCATTTTTCTGCAAATTGTTGTTTGGTTAAGTTGATGTTTAGTTGTTGGTTGTTTGGCCTGTTGTTCTCTTCCGATATATGGTAAGTGTGTGTGGTTTTATTTTTGTTGTTGTTGTTTTATTTTTTTACCCCG
>PVHY01020840.1:0-24881 GCA_004024945.1 Uropsilus gracilis
AGCAGGTGCCTGCTATGTGCTCCACCCACCCCTCCCCCCTGCCCCATTTATTTGTTGGCATCCCAACTTCCATATACTTCAGAATGCAATCATATTTGGAGAGAGGATATTTAGAGAGGTAAAGAAGTCCAAATGAGGTCATTAGGGTGCATCTTAGTCCAACATGACTGGTATTTTCTTAAAAAGGGAAATTTGCTGAATCTAAACCATGGCATTGTGTACCAACATTACCTCAATTCAAAAATAGAATTTAAAAATTAAATTTAACCAGGAACACAGAGCAGGAAACCCATATGAAGAGACATAAGGAGGAGACTACAAGGCAAAGGGAGAGGCTTGAAACTGAGCCTCATGGTCCATGGACAGAACCAAACTGACGACTTGATCTTGGATTTCTAGCTTCCAAATGGGGATGATACATTTCTGCTGGTTAAGGCAGCTCTCTGCAGTGCTTCTTTACAGCAGCCCCCTAGAAACTTAATAGATTCAGAAAATCTTGCTTTGACTAAGAAAGGTACTGACACCCTAGGATAGAGGCTTACTTAGCTGGGGCTTTATTCACTTCCTATACATCCAGAATCGGGGCATCACAGGTGGGCCCCCTAAGGACTGAACAAGTCTTCTCTGGGCACGGATGTCTATCAGAGACTTTCAGACATATTTCTTATTTCCCCATTAATCTCAGAAAGGACAGAGAACTTCAAGGTCCCAGGTCTTCAAATCTGCAAGTCGTTTAACACTGTGTATTGACTTTTAGCAAGAAACTTAAGACATAGTCAAACCTTAAAGAGAGCCATCCACCTCTCATCTTTTTTGTTTAAAAAAAAAAAAGCATTCAGGGCTTTACATTAAAATAATTCACCCTGCACTAACATTGAGCATGCATTTCCAAAATAAAAAAACAAAAGGTCCTGAAGGATAGGGTTGCAAATTTTGTTTGTGTATATTTGAAATATATAACATAGGTGGCAGCAGGAAAAGACTGAATAGAATCCCTAACACCACCAAGACCAAACAGCACCAAACTTCCTGTATATCATTTATTTCACCTCTGAATTACATTCTGCTAAGAGCAGCATAAATTATAAAGCAAGGCCAGCTATGAATAAAGATCAGATTAAAAGCTCCCTCACACCATTGTTCATCAAGCAATGTTCACATCAATCCTGCCCATATTTTTTGGTCTCGCTTACAAATCTATGGCGCCAATTACATCACTTCAGTTTGAGAAAAATCGCTGAAGGATCTGACCAATTTACACCCAGCAGTTAGAGATCCAATTAAAATGGCCATTAGTAAGCTAAAAACAAATTGAGAGGCATGAAATGAAGGCTGTGCCTCACCCTTCAGATTAATTAGGAGGGAGGAAGAGAGGGGTAGATGACCCCTCCCGCCACCACCCCCCTACACACGCAGACATAACCGCTTTTTTCTTGCTAAGTTTTGCAATATAGATCTACCACTCTTTCAGTATATGAAAATCCAGATTTATACATACTCAGCACTCGGAGTGATTGTTTTATCAGTTGGTTAATGGTCAGGTAAAAGGGCTCCATGGGAAGACAGTTCCCCTAGAGGACTTAAAATGCTTTCAATTCAAGTGATTGATTTAAATACAAATACAAGCACCATTATTTGTCTTATAGAGAAGACTACTGGGTTCTAAAGAATATTTTGGGAAGGGTGCTCTTGTTCATTGCTGGTTGACATTGTTTCATGCCCTCTCCTCCAAAACAAGGGAAGGGGCAGCTGGGGTGGGGAGCACAGGAGCCCACCCTGAGTGGACTAGAGGCATCTACAGGGCAAGCTACTCTGTCTGCCCTGGTGCTTCCCTTGCCTCTGAAGCAGGTTGGCAGCTTTAAATTCTCTGAGGTGACAGGGCTTACACCTCAGAAACCTTAGGAAGAAGGCAGGGAGAAGACCTTCTTCCTTAACTGACAAAATAATATCACATCGTCCCTGGCCTGAAGAGGAGGGTAGGAATCATGTTTCTAATAAAAGCTGGCTTATTTTTGACTGACTTCCTTCATGTACAACATTTCTCCAAGTATTATGAAGTGTACAGGTGATTATGAAGTGTACGGGTGATTATGAAATGTACAGAGGAGCATTTTTATGAAGACAATAAAATTACACATTCTGACCTTTGAAATTCAGTGTGTTTAAATCTAAAGTAGATTCTATTCCATAGGGCATAGACATCAAGATTAAAACACACATACAGAGCATAATACTAGCTCACTTATAAGGTGACCGTGAGTAAGGATTTTATGTGTAGTAAAACTCAGTATGTTAACTCTCAGATTTCTATAATTAAATCATCCCAGAGAATTGAAATGAGCAAGGGAGTAAAGGGGAAATGATTTTAATTCTATTTTAATAAAGAAAACCATACCACTAGGAAGTCTCATTCATACATTATTTCTTTAATAACTGAAACAAAGAAAAATAGCTAGCATTCTGTGAGCATTTACTAAGTACTTTGTACACCCTGTTCGGTTTCAATAGAACAACAATGCCATAAGGTGAGCTGCACTGCCATCCTGTTGAGCAGGAGACGAAGTTCAGCAAGGCTGAGGCAGGGGCACCGATCTTAAAGCAGATACCAAACACAGACTCTCTCCAGGAGAGGAAGATGTGTCCGTTTGTAGTTTAAACAACCTGTACGAGCCTAAATCTACTGTTTTGGTTTTTTCCCCTCAAGAACACAAGTCCTAATCTTTCAAATAATTAAATGTGGTAAGAAATTGATTCAGAAGATCACAGATTAAAAAAAATCAGTCTTAAAATATATTTTGAGAAATTCTTTTCTTTGTACCATATAGATAATAACCAGGTATACCTTGGTGTGCCATTTTTGCGTAAAAGAAAGATCAGCTTTGGTATAATATCCCAAACATCAGGTTGCTTTTATTAAGTTATTTTTATATATAAGGATATATCCCTGGTTGCTCCCACAATTAATAGGTAGATATTCCCCTAACAAATCCAATATCTCTTTCCTTGCTTAGATAATCAATGAGGACTATAATAATAAGCCCCATTATGGATTTGACACAGGACCTTATGAATGGATCAACTTTTTGCCAACAAGTGTCTATTTTCTAAGCACTTATTTGTGAACTTTTGAAGAAAGAAGCATGAGAACATTCAGTATTCCTTTCCAGAATCTTCTCAACCTGACCAGTGTCACCTACTTGAATTTTCTCACAGAAGGAAAAGCTACCATCCATTATGTCTGCCACATACGCAATGGACATGCTTATCTAATTTACCTTCATGACTGCTTGGTTAGACAAGTATCGCCATTTTATTGATGAGAAAATAAGGTTCAGTGAGCTTTAGCAATCTGTTCACTGTCCACTGACTGATAAAAGATGAAACTTGCCTAACCTATCTACCCAACCCTAAGGATCCATAAACTATATGCCCTGTTATCCACAATAAACCCTCACTCAGTAAGACACATTTTGTTTCCTGGTAAAAGTTGAATGCCATCTATTTTTCTTGACAGCTAAACAAGATTGCTTTTTCTCAAACTATTCTTCACTTCTAAGTTTCAGAAAAGTAAAAGCAAAAAAAATATCAAAGATGCATTGCCATTCCAATCTCCTGCTTAGCATCCCCCACCACAGAAGGTATCTGATGGACCTTTGAAGACACCAGTAAGCTGAACAGGACTTGACACCTCAAAATTACCACTCATTAACTGATGCGCACATGCCAGAATCATACCAAAGCAGCACCAGAAACTGCACCAGAAGCCCTTCCGTAAATGGGAAGCAGGTCTCGGTCTCCAATTCCTAGTCCCATAATCCTAAGATTTTCACCTATACATAACCTCACCCCCACACCCCTGCTGTGTCTCAGATAGTCCTAAGAACCCTAAATGAATCCTGTTTTCTAAGAAGCAGATAGAATGCTCCATTTTTAAAGACCACATCTGAGGGATGAGAGAATAAAATATTCACTTTGTGGGAATAAAATTCCAAATCCAACTTCTACCATCAAGAACCCCAGAACAACTAAAGTTTAGACACTTACATTTTAGTCACAAAGAATGGTTTAATACTTGTTTAAACATCTAAGAATTCAATATGTTAATCCCAATACCACACTTATTAAACTGAAACCATTTTTGTCGACTGAATTTATCAAATATAGACTAATGGAACCACAAAAAATAATGGTCAATAAGCAAAACCTTTCACACCTGGAACAAACTTTCCTTCCCTGCAAAACTGCATAGTTCCTCTAATAAAATCAATTAGTCCAGAAACTACCCCCTGCCATCATCTATGCTGTCATTCTTGAAGAAACATGTTATCAACATAATTAAGACATGTCCACACTTACCTCTCTGTAAGTAAATAAGAAACTGGTTGCTAAAAGCTAGTTTCTTCCACTCAGCTGTTGAGACTTGAGCATCTGCCCAGAAGACACTCCCGCTTCACTGTTCTGCTTCTCTAGCCTCTCCCCTTGCCTGTTAAACATTAACTCTCATCTGGTTTTATTGATTTTCAGATTATTACAAAGGTATTACTACGTTCACTCCATGAAAAGAAATTTGTACCAAGTTACTTCACACACATAAACTATCTCAAAGCAGGTTTCTGAATATTTTAATGTAGATTAGAAGGACAAGTAAAAGTGAAAAACTGTAATGATTTCTTAAGTGTGAACTTCATGACATCAAAGACTGAGTTTCATTCATATTTTGCACTCAAAATATGACTCTCAGCAGAGTGCCTGCAGAGAAGATTCAACTGACAAGTATTTGTGTGGACTCCATCTCAAACATGAAAGACAAGAGACTGGGTGCCATGTCTGATGAATCACATCCATTGATAACGAGTCACAAGAAGTCTAGGAAATGACTCAGAAGGTGTGTCCACTTTTGAAAGTCAAGGGTTCTCCTCAAAATCAGCATGAAATAACCAGCATTGGGCTTTTGCCCAGAACACAATCCAAGTCTTTTTCTCATGACACTGAAAATGGAGAGACCTGAGTTATTTTTTTCCATTCAAAATGAGATTTCTGATTAAATAATAAAAGCGAGTAATTCCAGATTTCCATCTGAAGGCCTCTGTTAGACTGATATCCTGCTTTCTACTCTTCAGTCATTCTGCAAATTCAGACTGAAGATGAGAATCACGGTCACCTTTGTGTCAGATGTGACATGATTTGCCTGTACCTGTTCATCCTCTAATATTCATTTCTGGGCTTGTAAGCTGTGTTGTGTTTCACATTTGCCTCCCTGTGTGCACCTAGTACAATGAAAGCACAAGAGTAATGCCCACTATCTACATGGGCTTCTACTCAAGACTCCTTAAGATATCTTCACAAATTCTTTAAGCCAAATTTACAGTAAGTGAAAGCATCCAATCACATGCCAGTGACTAGCATACACATACTGCTAGCTGATCCAGGAAGGTCCTATTTCACTTTTTCTTACAACTGAATTACTATATTTAAGAAAATAAGCTAAGCACTTCTTGAATTATTAACCTCTCTGTTGTCCTCCCATTACCTAAATGACCTTGTTAAAAAAAAAAAAAGCTTCCACTTCCTTGAATCAAAGACAAGAACTTCACAGAATTGACCTAAAAATTTACTTTTTATTTGAAAACTTTTTTAAGTATATATAAGTATTCCTTAATCTTTTGATTGTTTTTAAAGAAAGTATATATGTATCACTTTTAGTCATGATTGTTTCTCTGCAACAGTGTACAAATAATTTGTAGAATATTGGCATATCAGTTAAAAAACATGTTTTCCAACAATTTGTTACATGCCAGGGAATCCCCCAAAGACAAAATTTTCAACATAAACTTTGCAGGCAAGTGCGAAGTGGCTAAAAGGAAAAAAAATGTGCTAAAAGGAAAAAACTTCCAACCAAAATAAACTGCCCAGCAAGGGTATTATTCAGAATTCAGAGAAGATTTTTTTCAGATAGACATGTGCTAACAGTGTATCTGACACCACTAAGTCAGTCTTACAAGGGACTAATGAGACTTAAATTAGGAAACACTAATAACAAATCATATGAAAGGAAAAAAATTCACTAGTAGTAAAGGTATTAGATTAAAAATATATAATGCTAGTAAGAAGAGTGACAAAAATGATAATATTAACTGACTATTAATTAGTGAAGGGAAACAACTTTTAAAGTGTAACATCAAAAACATAAACCCTAGGGGGTAATAAAGTGAGAGCTTGTGTTTTTTGTTTGTTCAATTGTTTTTTTGAGACTAGGTCTTGCTATGTATGTTGCCCAGGGTTGTTTAGAATCCATGGACTCAAGTGATCCCTTGCCTCAGCCTCCCAGGTAGCTGGGATTACAAGCGTGCGCCACTACACCTGGCTTAAAGTGCAAGTTTTAATGCATTCAAATTTAAATGGTTGTCAACTTAAAATAGAACATGATATAGATAAGTGCTTTATGAAAACCTCACAGTAACAACCACAAAAAACCCTACAATAAATACACAAAATATACTAAGAAATGAATCTAAACATAACACTAAAATCATAAAACCACAGGGAAGAGAAAGAAGAAAAGAACAGAAAGGAGCTACAATAACTACCAGAAAATAATGAACTAAATGATTACAAAAGCAAAAGCTTTGAAGGCCAAGAAAGCATGTTGATGGGGGGCTGGGGGGGGGGGGGAGAGAGAGAGAGAAATCAACCACCTTCTAGAGGTCAGGCACTGTGACTCTGAAGGCAACCCAGATACCTTCAAATAAGTCCCCCAAAAGAAACAAGCTTGACCACTGTGCCATCATCAAATTACCCTTGACCACTTAGTCAGTCATGAAGAAGACAGAAGACAGTGACACACTTGTGTTCATTTTAGATGCTAAGGCCAACAAGTACCAGGTCAAACAGGCTGTGAAGAAGCTCTATAACATTGATAGGGTCAAAGTCCACACAGCCTGATCAGACCTGATGGAGACAAGAAGGCATATATGTTTTATTGACTTCTGACCATGGTACTTCGGATGTTCACTACAAAATTGGGAACATCTAAACTGAGTCCATCTGGCTAATTCTAAATATAATTTTTAATACAAAAAAACTGTGGCTATAAGAACTTTTAAAAAGACTCATCCATAGCTGAGACTCATTTCAGATGTAAAGATATACACTGAGAATGAAACATGGGAAAAGATTTCATGGAAATGAAAATTTTAAAACAGTCTGCATATTGCCATACTTATACAAAATAGAATAAGACAAAGTAGATTCTAAAACAAAGACTTCAAAAAAGACAAAGGACATTACATAACAATGCGGCACCAATACAACAATAGGATACAGCAGTTATAAATATTTAATTCACCATAGGAGCACCCAAATATAAAGCAAGTATCAACAGACAAAGAGAGGAAACAGAGTAATATAATAAAAGTAGGAAATTTTAATATTTCACATCATTCTGACCAAGAAAAAGGGAAAGAAAAAAAAGAGAAAGGTAAAAAGAAGAGAAAGAAAGGAAAGGAGAGGGGAGGAAAAGAGGGAAGCAAAAGGAGGAGGGGAGGGGAGGAAAAAGAAAAAAGAGAAAGAAAAAGAAAATCAAACTTAGATGACATAGTAGAGCAGATGGATTTAAATATATACAGAACAATTCCATCCAAAAGCAGCAGAATACATTCTTCTCAAGGGCAACATTCCCTAGGATAGATGACATTTTAAACCACAACATGATTCTCAACAAACTCAAAAAGGTTGAAGCCACACCAACCATCTTTTCCAACCACATGTAATTTGAAATAAATTACATGAAAAAAAAAAAACTGAGCAAAATCAACCACAATAACATGAAACTCAATTACAAGAAATCAATCACAAGAATTAATTATAAGAATCAATTATAAGAATCAATTACAAGAAAGTGAAAAATCACAGATATATGGAGATTAAACACCATGCCACTGAATAACTACTGAATCAATGAATAAACAATTTTCAAGGTAAATAGAAATGAAAATTTAACATACCAAGAGTTATGAAACTAACAGCTGGTTTCTTAAAAAGATAAACAAATTTGACAAATCTTTAGTTAGATTATTAAAGAATCAGAATTGAAAGAGACATTACAACTGATAAATACAGAAGATCATAAAGGCAACTGTATACCACCAATAAAACTGAATATCTTATGAAAAGGGATAAATTCCTGGAAACCTATAATCTTAACAACACTATTTCAAGGAGAAATAGAAAATGTAAATGGGCCAATTACCAGTAAAGAGACTGAATCAGTAATCAAAAAACCTCCCCAAAAACAAAACTCTAGGATCAGATAGTTTCATTAGGGAATTCTCCCATTCAAGGAAAATTTAATATCTATCCTTCTCAAACTCAAAAAATTTGAAGAGAACACTTCCAAACCCATTTTACAAAACTCAACAAGGAACTGGAAGGGAGATATGGGAGGAGAGAAGAAGACAGGGAAGAAAACTACAGGCCAATATTCATAAGGAACACTGATGCAAAAATCCACAACAAAAAAAAAATTTTTTTGAGACTAAGTCTCGCTATGTTTGCCTATGGAACCACAGGCTCACATTGCCCAGGGTACCACAGACTCAAGCAATCCCAGCCTCAGCTTCCCAGGTAGCTGAGATTACAGGCACCTACCACCATGCCCAGCTATTTTGGGGGGACTAGATCTGGCTTTGTGCCCCCCAGCAGGACTCAAACCGCAATCCCTGGCCCCGGCCGTGGCTTCCTAGGCTGCCACCAACAGGCATGTGCCACCATGCCCAGCCTTCACAACAAAATATTAGCAAACCTGAATTCAGCAAAACTTTTAAAGGATCATACACCATCACTAAGTGGGATTTACTCTAGGAATGCAAGAGTGGTTCAACTCTCATAGTCATTGTGATTCATTATATTAATAAAAAGGATAAAAATACGACTGTTTCAATAGTGGCAGAAAAAGCTCTTAAAATTCAACATCTATTTATGATAAAACCTTAACAAAGTGGGTATAGAGGGACTGTACCTCAACATAATAAAGGTCATATATGACAGCTAAAATTATATGCTCATGTACACCATTTTTGTTCAACATAGTACTGGAAATTCTAGCTTAGAGCAATTAGGCAAGAAGAATTAAAGGTCATCCAGCCCAGTCCTCAAGGCCAGCCATGTCACCAGAGACTCAGCCCTCCCACACAGCATCCCCGGACTGGGGGGAATTGCCAGGCGGGCGGGGGGGCAGCGTGGTGAAGGGCAGTGGGCAGGTTGGTAGGGGTCATCCCTCTGGTTTTCTCCAAATCCAGTCAATCCTCGCCAGAAACAACTAAATCATAATTCAGCAGCAGATACACATGAAGATGGAGGTGAGGAGAAAGATGTGAAGCCTAGAACAAACGAACATTTCAGATCCATGGGACACAGGGCTGTGAGACTAACTATAGAGACAAATTGGCTCAGAAATACAACCACGAAGTTTCCACAGAACAGAATCTCCACTTCAGAGATACCTTCAGTGCGAGCTAAGCACCCTACCATTTCACACAAAGAGGAAAGCCACAGAGATGGGCAGCGGCCCGGCTACGAACCAGACTCACTGTACACACCAGAGCCAAAAACGTTGTGTGAGACCTGGCACCGTGGCGCGTGCCTGTAAGCAGCAGCCTAGGAAGCCATGGCGGGGCTAGGGATCGCAGTTGGAATCCTGCTTGGAGCAACGTAGCCAGACCTAGTTCCAAAAAATAGCTAGGCGTGGTGGCACACGCCTGTAATCCCAGCTACCGGGGAAGCTGAGGCTGGGGATTGCTCGAGTCTGTGGTACCCCGGGCAACGTGAGCCTGCGGTTCCATGGGCAAAAATAGCAAGACCTAGTCTCAAACAAACAAACAAACAAACAAACAAACAAAAACCACCATTGTGTGATTCTCTTTATTATAATACTTGTTTATATATGGATATATATATCCAGTGCCAGAGACTTAACTATAAAGCAAAGAAGAAGCAAAATGTGACAGAAGCTGGGTTGGAGCAGACAAACAGTACGGAGGCACCTAAAAGGATACGAATACGCATGAACCGTCTACTCACAAGGGTACACCTGGAAAACTAAACACAGGCTGCTGTGTCCCTGTGAAAAACAGGTCCACATCTGGAAAAAGAACACTGCTCCAGGAAAAGAAGAGGAAGGATCCAATGGACTGAAAATTGACCAATAACTGTCAGTGAAAGAAGAGATGGAGTGACCAGAGCGGGGGACAAGGGGAAGGGGAGGGAGAGGAACACCAATAAATAAAATTTTTAAAACAATTTTTTTAAAAGGATTCAAATTGGAAAGGAACATGTAAAACTAAGGATGACATGGTTTTATATATATATATGACAAAATATACATATATTTTGTTTTATATATATTGTTTATATATATATATATAACAAAATACTCCACTGAAAACTTTTTTTCCTTCACCCCTGTCCCCACCCCTCCCTCACATCCCTGAAAACTTGTAACTAATGCAGGCTTGTTTTAATTGCAATAAAACAAGTATTATAATAAAGAGATCCTGGTGTGTACAGATGCTGTATTTACACTACACTGCAGTCCCAAATATCCAAAATCATCCTGAGAAGGATGAAACTGGATTCATCACACTAGCTAATTTCAAACTGTTACAAACCTAATGTAATTGAAACAGCATGGTATTGGTATAAAAACAGACATTGTTCAACAGTATAAAGAGCACAGAATTAAACCCATACATGTATGGTTAATTAACCCATGAAAAAGGCAAAAATATATAATGAGGCCCACACATATATGGCTAATTAAGAAAAAGACAAATATATAATGGGGAAAGGGTCTTAAATTATATTGGAAAAAAATGGACAACCACATGCAACATCATGAAACTATTTCATTATCTTACACATACACAAAAAATAAAAATAGAAGTTTGAATATAAACCTGAAGCCATAAAATTCCTGCAAAATTCCTTGACATTAGTGATGTGGTTTTGGATCTGACTCCAAAGACCAAGGCAACCAAAGTAAAGCAAAGTGTATGATACCACATCACCCTAAAGTGCACCTGCACAGTGAAGGAAACCATCAAATTCATCAAAACGAAAAGGTAATCTCTTATATCCATATACAATAATTTTCATTTCCATAAGTGGGAGATATATTTGCAAATCACTTATCCAATAAACAAAGAACTTAGGTAATTCTGTAACATCAAAACAAGCAATCTGATTTTTTTTTTTAAATGGGCAAATAAACATTTTCTCCCACCACTATCAGGGAAATGCCTCAATGAGGCATCACCTCACACCTGTTGAATGGCTATCATCAAAAAAAAGAAATAATAAGTGTTGGCAAGAATGCATTGTTGGTAGGAATATGAAATAGTACAACAATTATGGAAAAGGGTATAGAGCTTTCAACAAAAGTTAAAAGTAGAACCACCCTGTGATCCAGAGTCCATTTCTGGTTATTTATGTAAAAATAAAAATGTTAATTTCAAAAGATATATGCATCTTTATGTTTACTGCACCATTATTTATAATAACCAAGATATGATAACAACCTAAGTGTCCATCAGAAAATGAATGAAGCACTATGCAACCATTGAAAAATGAATTCTTGCCATCTGTAACAATATAAATTGACCTTTTGGGTATTATTCCAATTGAAACAAGTTGAATAGAGAAACATAAATGTCATCTAATTTCACTTACAGGTGCAATCTAAAATACATAGATACCAGCAACAAAAAGGGGGCAGGTAAAATGGATGAAGGTGATTGACTGGTACACATTTCCAATTATGAAATGTCAGCCTTGGACTGTAGCATACAGCATGGGATTCAAAAGCAATTTAGTATTGAAATGTGAAAAATCTCTAAGAACAGAGAAGACAGACTTACTGCTATTGTTCTATACTCTATACAAATGTCAAATCACTGTCATGCACCTGAAGTTAATAAAGTTGCGTATCAGTTACACTTCAATTACAAAAATATGTCCTCTTGTTTAATCTTTACAACATGGCCATGAAGTAGGTCCATCTTACTAACTGAAGAGAGAGGCTTTATCTATTACCGAGTCATACAGAGAGGTTTTATCTCTTACCCAGTCACACAGACTCATAATTATAGAAGTAAGATTCTAACCTTGGTTGTTCTAATTCAAAGCTTAATCTAGTCACCACACCTATAGAATCTACCAGAATATTTGCTATTGAACTCCATGTGAGTAATAAAAAATGCATAGGAAGAAATCCCCAAGTTAGCTCATACCTGATGGGAGATGGCCAAGTCCTGAAATGAACATTCCTGTGCATTTTCTGCTGTTTCTAACCACTTATCTCCAAATCAGAGTAAGACTGATTAAACTCTCTAGAAAGGTACAAAACCTCCAACAGAGAAATTAAAGTGATCACATCTCTGAATTATAAAATCTTTTCCTATGCTCTCCAGGAGAACAGGTAAACAAAGGTCTGAGCTATGTTTCATCATTAATACATTCTTCCAGTTAAATTTGAAGATTAAGAGTGTATTCTCTCTCCTGTGCCACACAGAGAACACTACTGTATTTTAGGAATACATCATTTTCATGCAAAAACTGAGACACTGCTAGTTCAATAGTTTAATACTTTATCAATAGTTTAATAGTTTAATAATAGAAATAAAAGGGAAATTTTAATTGATAGTTTACTGATTTCCTTTATCAGAACAAAGGATATATTCATTACCACATGACAAACAAGTAAATGATTGAAAGAATTTGAGTAAATACTTCTGATAGCAGCTTCATAGTGTTAAAACCAATTTAAGACTTTTACCTATAATAATACTTCACTGTTCCTCTAATATTAACTCTAGAAAATATGTTTAATCATTAAAATTCAAAGCATGTTACACTTCTAATACCTTTGTTTTTAAAAATCAAAGCAAATGAAATTTATGAATGCTAAGTTTCTCATTTTTCATACACTTGCATTTTAAGACAGACTTTTGGTATTACCTATCAAGTATTCAAAAACATTTTATCATGAGTCTATCAACACATAAGACTTACCTAACAATGATGTAACATTTTGAATTAATTAATATCTGTTCTGTTCTTGTTAATGTAACTTCAGGATCTTTGTCTGCCTTTGGCACATCAATACTTTTCAGAATTTAATTCCTTAGAGTTATTTTATTCAATAATTCCAAATAGTAAGTTTACATGTTTGCTCAATCTAAAATGATGGGCACCCACACAAAGGGGTCTCATCAGGGAGAGGATGATTTTGCATCCTTTCAAATCAGTATTTTCTATTTTTTATTCCATAATCATTTAGTGGAATAAAAACAAATGTTTTGGACTGAAGTAGAATTTTCCCCTCATTTCTTTAGCATCCATTTTCTGATTAAGCAAAACAGCTCTTAGTTTTATTTCCCTATTATACATATCTCTGGCTTTGCTCGAGTTTGGTTTTTTGTCAATGCTGTTGGGTGTTCTAAAATAGAACACTTCTGGGAACATTAAAAGATGTGAAACAGGTAACAAATTAAATCACTAGTTCCAAGTAAGGAACCATTCATAAAGCTAAACAAAATCTTAAAAGGTGAAAGCCACCTGTACTTGTCCTGAAATATTCAAAAAAGACAGTGTAGCTAATAACCAAGGAGGCAAGTTCCTTAATCCAGTCTAATTATCCCTAACAAGAAGCTGCTGGAGAATCCTATGAGCAGAATCAGTCATGCATTGGAAAAAGACTTTCTAGAGCTCTCTATACCTGTAGTTTCTTCATCCTGGGGTTCACACCAAGAGTTCCTTTGCTGCTAATAGAACTGAAAGCAAACATTGGTAAAAATATGTGGTAGGTGACTTAACCCTCCACTCTCACTAAAGGACAGATCAACAAAACAGAAACTACAGAAGGACACAAAATCTTTAAAGGAAGACCTAAACCAATTGGACCTACTAGATATTTATAGGAAACTGAACCCCCAAGGTAAAGAATATACTTTCTTTTAAAGCGCACATGAATCGTTCACCAAAATCGACTATTTGTTAGGCCATAAGGCAAACATGCATAAATCCACAAAGATTAAAGTAATACCAACTTTTCTCTCTGATCATAAAGGCATCAAACTAGAAATCAACAATGAAAAGAAAATAAGGAGGACACTGAACAATGTGCTACTCAAGACCACTGGGTAAATGAGGAAATCAAAGAAAATTAAAACACACATGAAGACAAATGACAAAGATGACACAACATTCCAAAATGTATGGAGCTCAGCAAACACAGTATTAAGAGGGTAGTTCACTGCAACACAGCTCATTATCAAAAAGTGAGAAACAAACCAAAGAAATAATCTACTCTCCTAACTCAAGGAACTAGAAAAAGAGCAACAAAAAAAAAAATCCAAAACCCAGAAGACAGGAAAATAATAAAAAATCAAAGTAGAAATAAATGAAATAGAAACCGAAAGGACAATCCAGAAGATAGACAGAACCAAGAATTCCTTCACCAAGAGTGCCTCAGTAGATCTGGGATGCAACAGGGATGTCAAGGATCCACTTTTTAAAGTACTCTGAATTTCTGGTGCAAGCGATCACATGGACACTCCCATAAGGAAGAGCAGTTTAGGGATTATATGCTCTATCTGCCAGTAAATACTCTTTACCAAGGCCTGTACCTGGGATTAATTCCCCCTACCATTTGGGACCCATTTCCGCAGGAATGTCTCAGACAACGATGCAGTTGGTTCGATGTTGTATACACACACTGAGACTGGCAGACATAAACCTGCTCCTCTTCCCTCAGATACTTTTTCTCATGAACAACTGCACTTTGAGTTCAAATTTTCTTGAAATTTCAAGAAATTATAATGTGTTGACTTTTTGAGATCTACCTCTGAATATCATCAGATTCCACCAACATTTGTTTTTGCTCATATTCAGTCCACTGTTCTGAACACTGTTGCATCTGGCTTCCACTATTTTCTGGAAGCCACCCTCACTAAGGTGACCAACAACTTCCTCATGATTATCATGAGTCAGTCTGCACTTTATCAGACTTTTTACATCATTTGGCACCATCAACAGCTCTCCCCTAAACTGACTTTTAGCCCTAGTTTTCTCATCAATACACTCTCCTGGTTTGTGTTTATCTCTCAAGCCAGTCCCTTTAAAAGTTAGATTTGTTGGTTCCTCAGATTCCTTAAATCAAGACCAAATTATCTTACCTTGTTTCTCAGTCTAATATATTGGATCTGCTGTCTACATGACAAAGCTTTAAGTCTCTCTCTCCAATCTAGATCACTCCCATCATTTAGGCTTCAGTCTTTTACACCCACCCACTTAATGCCACAGTTGCACCTACATATCCCATGTAGATAATAAGCTCAACATATCTAAAACTAATTACCCCTAAAATTCTCCTCTAATGCTACCCCTTCGTTAGCTTGGTAGTCATCAAAGCTCAGCCAAATACTGTGCTGTGGTTGACTGGTAACTCCTGTCCTGGTTACAAACAGAAAACAAGCACTGCATATGTCTGGGATTCTCCTACTTTGCCTTGGAGAACTCTGTGCCCTGGTCACTAAGGGCTTACTAAATACTAGTCCCCCATCTCTACTTGTGAGTTTCTCATTAGACACCAAAACCCTGGAATTATCTCTGAAAATTCTGTCCTCAGAAGTATTTCCTAGGAAAGTGAACAAACAATGATGATATAACTGGTGGTCCACATGCAAAGGAATAAAATTGGATTCCTATTTTATACCATGAAGAAATATTAATTCAAAAGTGGATCAAAGGCCAAAATGTAAGAGCTGAAAACTATAAAACTCTTAGAAGAAAACAGAAATAAATCTTCATGCTCTTGTACTTAGCAATGGTTTCTAAAAAATCAGAAGTACAAACAATAGAAAAAAGATGAGATTTAATAAAAAAAATTTTGTGTTTTAAATACTATTAAGAAAATGATAAAAAAAAACTCACAGAATAGAAGAAAATATTGCAAACCATATAATCTGAGAAGGGAATTATATCTACAAAAAACTCTTACAATTCATAAGACAAAAACCCAATCAAAAATGAACAGATCTGAATAGACTTTTGTTAAAGAATATATATATGAAAACATCATATACTCAAGATACTCAACATCACTATGCATAAACAAGATGCAAAATGAAACTACAATAAGTAACTACATCTACTAGGATGGCTATAATGAAAAAAAAATACTAGAAAGGAGGCAAAGAAATCAGAATTCTTATATACTTCTGGTGAGAATATAAAATGATACAATCACTTTGATCACTTTGGAAAACAGTCTGGAAGTTTCCTCAAAAATTTAAGCATAGTTACCAGCAATTTCACTCCTAGGTGTGTGTGTGTATATATATATATATATATATATATATATATATATATATATATATATATATATATATATATATATATATATATATATGAAATGAAAATACACATCCACACAAAAACTTGTATATGAATGTTCATGGCAGCATTATGCAGAATAGTGAAAAGGAAAAACAACCCAAATGTCCATCAGCTGATGAATGGATAAATACAAAGTGTTATATCCATGCAACTGAATGTTACTCAGTCATGGAAAGGAATGAAGTACTGATATATGCTACAACATGGATAAATTCTGAAGACATTATGCCAGGTAGAAGAAACTAGCCTGAAAAGACCAAATATTTCTTGGTTCTGTTCAGATGAAATTTGCAGAATATATACGTTCAAAGAAAGTAAATTAATGTTTACCTGGAGACAGGAAGTCAAGGGGTAGGATTGAAATATTATCATTACAGGATAAGGGTTTCTTCTGGGGGGGTAATAAAAATGTTCTAAAACTCAATGACATGACAGTGACACAACTCTGAATATACTAAAAACTATTTTATTATATTAAATGGGTGAAATATATGGTATGTGAATTCTACATAAATACATCTGTTACTAAAAAAGAAGGGGGGAGGGTTTCCTGCAGGTATAAGTATAGCCTGACCTGAATATGTTGTTTCCATTGTTTGTGTTCTATTATATTAAAAGCTTTGAGGTTTTTAAGTCATATTAGTAACTTTTATTTAGATATATCAGTTTCCACTTATTTGATCTCTTATATATATATATATATATTTTTTTTTTTTTAAACTGGGAATAATAAGAGCATTTCAGTACAAGGAGATTATCTTTGCCCTGAACAAAGATGGAAGGAGAAAATGACAATAAGCCTATCACACTCTCAGTATCCATCCAAGAGTCTCAATCAGGGCAGTTCACCGTTGAACAAAGCCTCTGCTCTCTCTGCCTTCCAAAAAGGGAAGACTATTTTCTTTCTAAGTTATTAAATCTAGTAACTAGAGAGTAAAAGGCCACATTTTTCTCTCTAGGTCTTACTACTCAGGAGTAACATTAAGCCTAAGCCCAGTGACAACAGGGACGATTTTCTGGAAAAAAAAAAAAAAAAAAGACACAAGAACTGTTAATGTAAAAGACCTGGAATTTTCAACCTTCTAGATAAGAAAACAGAAACGAAGTCTCATGTCAGTGAACCTCTTCACTTCCCATCATAAATCAATAATGCAGAGGAAGAAACAATGGGGGACTTTCCAAAGAGGTCTCAGGAAGAAAGAAGAATGGGGGAGATTCTCTGGACTTCACAAAGAGGCCTCAGGCAACACCTGCTCTCCCTGGGGCAGGGAGGGGACCAGGCAGAACGTGCTCAGCTAAATTGCTAGACGTTCACATCCCCATCTGCTCCTGGTTTAGGCCTGGCTGGCTTGGCTAGAACTTCACAAAGGCAAGGCTCCAGGTTCACTGTTTTTCTGCCCACATTTTCCCATTTCCACTCCCCAAGTATGAGGAACAAAGGAAAGAGCCTAGAACCAGGATTAGATTCAAATGCATTTACCAAAAAGAGGTGGCTGTGCCTTAAGTTACCACTATATACAAAAATAAACCAACAGGCCTAAAAACGTACCAAAACCACCAGTCTTCTACATGCTCTGAAAATGTTTTCTGAATACAAATAACAAACTTTTAGTAGAGGACTCTCAGCCCGGCTGTACAGTATTAACTATAGGGGTTCTAATTTGGCTGGTCTTTGATGAACCCCAACAGCCAAGTTTTAAAGTCCTCTTTGAAAAATAAAAAATAAATAAAAATAAAACAAAGTCCTCTCTGCTCAAAATACAGCTGGAGCTGAGCACCCCACCTGACGTGCTGCACCTTTCTACCTTCTCATTGTTTTGCCTCCTATAAGTTTGACAGCCTAGAGAAGTCATTATTATTTCACAAATAAACTGACTACCAAGGAAGACAAAAATAGATTCCCCCAGATTTGACACCAGGTCTGAATTTTAAAAATTATAATAAATGGAAGCACTCAATAGCTACCTTCCACTGAATTCCAGAACAGCTTGCCGAACGCGTCCCATCCACCGCACAGCTATTAGCTCTCAGATCCACGGCCAAAATATCAAGACTACACCCAAATAACCCACCCACCAGCAGCCCCTCCCCCTCTTCTCCCCTCCCCTCCCCCACCACATGTTCTGAGTTACAGCAGTGGGAATCCTGCCCCACCTGGGAAACCTGCCCTGGCATCACTTCCACAGCTGATAACAGATCATTTTATCCCATAGAGCGTTTTCACCCGGACCTCTTATACAGCCTCTGACCTCTGGTGCTGAGGACCAATAGCCGCACCTGGCTGACAAATATCCTGCCGCTCTCTTTCAACTGATCTAGAGGAAGATGGCTCTCTCCCAGAGCTAATAAGGAAGTGGTTAGCTTTACTACAGCTCAGCTCAGATGAGCCAGGCTTGGTGACAAGTCTTCAAAGAGTCATAGAGAAGCCAGGTGCACCTTGCCCCTGCAAGTAACTGAATTATCCCTGACTCTGTTTTCTGAGGTATTCCCTCCCCTGATGACTGGATGTTTTCTCCATCCCCGGGTGTCATGTGACTCCCGAGTCAGCGCTGACCCACTGATCTTTGGTTGTACTTTCACACTGGTCTGGAACCTGGGGCTTTGAAAATTAATTTTGTTCTGTCTTTGGTATACAGGTCTCTTCGGTCCTTCCCTTTTGGTCATGAAGCAAAAGAATGTAGAGAAAATTGCCAGGGAGCCATTTGAGTCTCAGTGGTAGTGGCACTTTCCCTTGAGCCGGACACTGGCAAGGAGAATTTATGTCTCCTTGTTTTACCCAGTTCCCTAATAAATCAGCCTGCTTCACTTTAAGGCAGAGGGTTTAAGACTTAGGATACTGGTAAAATGGGATCTGAATCCCAATTCCAGAGCTGTTCTTTGATGTAGATATTTCTTACCAATATGGATTCAGAATCTCAGACTTGACTCTCAACATTACAGACTCCAATTCTGCCTCTGGTCATAAAATCAATGACCCATTAATCACTTCTCTTAAGAACCTCTCAACTCTACTCCACCTGCTCTAGGAGTATCTTCCCATCTGCCTCCCACCCACACTCAGAAACCAACAGTCATTAGCCTCAACTGTCACAGAGCAAGCAAGTAGGAGGCTGCTCCCCTTATCTCACAGTACCACAAAGGCTGCTAGAAAACTAAAATTAAAACCAGCGCTCATTAAAACACCAAACCGAATACAAATGAAGCCACAGAAAGTTCAAATCTACGTATAAGTTTCTATAAAGCTAAACTATAGCAGACATCTGTGAAAAACCTTGAGGACACAATTTAGTCATTTCTCACAAAATAACTTCTAGACCGATGATGTGATTTCCATTGATAAGCAGTGTTGCTCTAACTCTAAAGCCCTGTGGCAATATTTTGTGGAACATACAACTTTCCCAACAAAAAGTTTGCACAGTTTGCAAATGTAGCCTACCTGACAGCTCCAGAAGTTATTTGGTGACCGCAAGTGTTCATCTTCTGGACTTAGGGATGGGCTCCTGCTCTTACGTTACTCATGCTGATAACCATGAGCTGGTTTGATAATCTCTACTTCACTAATGCCTTTTCTTTACTGTGCCCTGGACAAAGTGCTTTGGTTCAGACAATCTCTAATGCGATGGGTCTGAAAGGTAGGTTACAACCTCCAAACCCATTTGCAACCCACTTGCAGTTGAAGAATCTGAGAAGTCAGGTATCTTTGATGTTTCATAGCTGGCAGATCAGAGAGCCAGGATTTGAGCTAAGCTGTGCTGACTCAAAATTTTTGCCACTGGCACACTGCTGCTGGTGTATAAGAACATCCTACCACTGCTTCTGCCCTGGATAGCACAGCCACGCCCTTTCTCAAACCACTGGACTTTGTGCTGGCTTCACCAACAACAACTGGGAGAGACTCTCAGTATACAACCAACTCTAGCAAGACTAAAAATCTCTCAAGAATATATGCTAAACTAAATTTTTTCCGAGGGAAGTGTTCTAATGTTCAAGTAGGTTCAAACTATGAATTCACAGGCTCCTATATTGCTTCTGGGCATGTTTATATAAATTCATGCCAACTTCTTTGTTCAAATGGCATGTTCTCCATTGCAGAAAGTCTCTGAACTCACTAAGGTTCTCCTGAAGTTGAGGAAGGCAACAACAGGTGGTGACTTCATGTAAATAATGTCTACCAGGTGGCGTGGAGAGGAACACAAAACTAAGGTATAAGGAAAAGTTTCTCTTATAGAAGTCACCCAGCTAACAAACTGAAATGAGAATGACAGCATTTGAATATTATCATTTTGCAAGTTTCACTGAGATAATAAGCCTAGGCACAGATAGTTCACCCCTCCTGTTGGTGACACCAATTATAGTGCAAGAATGTCAAATTTGGGTAGGTTCTTTATTAATTCTAACAGTTACACAGACACACAGTTACACAGACACAGGGAGGGCCAGGGCCAGGATGGGGGGGGTTGCTGGGAAGCAGGCTGTTCTCCCAGCCCCCCAGGAATCTTCACACTCCTTCTCTGGACTCTTTCTCTGGCAGTCTCTTCACATCCTCTCTTTACCATGCTCTCCTGTCAGGGTGATGCCCGGTTTTAACCTCCTCCCAGGCCCAGGTGAGCCCACTCACACATGCGCACACCCACTGAGACAGGCATGTACAATCATGGGAAGGGCATGATACCACAGGTGCTTGTCATAGAGGCAAAAGGAGGAAAAAGCCTGACTTAACTCATTACTGTACAGTACAAATCACCAATGACGACCACATCACAATTAGATAACTGGCCAGTGTGTCTCTTATAGAAGTATGCAGTACTGCTTAAGAAAGTGTAACGGAGGCCGGGCATGGTGGCGCATGTCTGTAAGCGGCAGCCTAGGAAGCTGCAGCCCGGGCCAGGGATCGCGGTTCAAGTCCTACCAGGGACATGTAGCGAGACCCAGTTCCAAAAAAAATGGCTGGGTGTGGTGGCATGCTCCTGTAATCCTAGTTACCTGGGAAGCTGAGGCTGGGGATTGCTTGAGTCTGTGGCACCCCAGGCAATGGGAGCCTGTGGTTGCACAGGCAAAAATAGCAAGACCTAGTCTCAAAAAGAAAAAAAAAGAAAGTGTAATGGAGCTGGGCATGGTGGTGCACACCTGTAATCCCAGCTGCCTGGGAGACTAAGGCTAGGGATCACTTGAGTCTGCGGGTTTGAGACAACCCTGGGCAACACAGTCAGACCTAGTCTTACTAACAAACAAACAAACAAACAAACAAATAAATAAATAAATATCAAAAAATAAGAAGAAGGAATTAAGGAAATTGTAAATAATGCAATAAGATTCTTGTTGAAAAAACTAGCGTTGAATCAGATCAAAACTCCAGTTCTAACTGTATCTCTAACAATGTAAGAGGCTACTTCTTCTCAATAACTGTACAAAAGATGTGGAAACAGTTTCTGTAAGGACATCTGTTGCACCCATCATTGATAAAAGCAAAGGAGGAAAGGAAACAATAAAAACTTCCTACAGAGGATTAAGAAGGTCCATTCAAATATGACTTTCTCTTATTGATTAATCTGATTCAAAGATAATGCAGAAAGCCCAAAAGAGTATCTGTAATCAGACACCAAATACTATAGTCAATTTTCTGTATGCATATGAGTAGGATTTGAATTGTCTCATTTAACATGTGTAATAGAACTTTCCATACATAAATAGAAGTAGAGAAAATAATGTAATGAATCCCCAAGTCCCATCACTCAGCTTCCATAGTTAAGCACATTAAGCTCATGCTTAATCTTGTTCATTTATTTCTCCTCTGAACTCACTGTATCAGTTTCTTTGAATAAAAACTGGTTCTCTGTCTGGAAGCTACTCTCAGGTCCACTACTGCCAGGTAGAAAGGCAGGTGTAGGGCCAGGCATGGTGGTGCATGCCTGTAAGCAGCAGCCTAGGAAACCATGGCCAGGGCCAGGGATCATGCAGTTAGAGTCCCGCTGGGGGCACTTAGCAAGACCTAGTCCCCAAAAAATAGCTGGGCAAGGTGGAGTGCACCTGTAATCCCAGCTACCTGGGAAGCTGAGGCTGGGGATTGCTTGAGTCTGTGGTACCCCAGGCAATGTGAGTCTGTGGCTCCACAGGTAAAAATAGTGAGACCTGGTCTCAAAAAAAAAAAAAAAAAAAACCAGGAAGGCAGGTGTGCAGAATGCAGAGCAGGTTTCCATTTCATAAAATCATGTCAACTTTGCCTTGTGCCTGAATCTGAATTGGTATCCAAAATACAGAAGTTCTTCTACTTAAAAATGGGTTTATTTGGGGATGTTTTTTCCAAGTCTGTCTGTGTTCAAATCTCAGAGGAATGGAACAAGTCACTTTAACATCACCTGTTCGTGATAGACAATTTTGAAAAACTTTGCTCTCTTAACCACAAAGTTGATGAGTTTTGACTAAACAACGGAAGTTTCTAAGTTGAGAAGCATATATCTATGGCTGCCCTTCCCCCTTTAATGGGCAGCTTGGAAAAACTGCCCTTCAGCCTCCATGAGCACCACCAAGGCATCCCCAGCTGCTGCTATGGCTTTTGTTCAGAACCCTGAAGGAACAGAGGACTGCTCCTCTCCTCACACCACACGCCAGGGTTTATTTCAAGTAGGTCAGCAATTTAATGCTTTTAAAGAAGCATACAAGTCCTAGAAGAAAACACAAGTGAATTGCTCTTTGACCTCTATAATTTTCCTAACTCATCCAGAATCAATAATGAAAAGACTAATAAGCCTTAAAATGTTATTTTTTTAATATGCATGTGTAGGGTGAGTTTGCCAGACTTTTTCCTCCATTAGGCTTTAACCAGCACCTAGGGTACTGCATCTTCCCCATGATTGTGCTCGTCAGTGGGTGTGCACATGTGGAAGTGAGCACACCTTGGCCTAGGAGAGAGGGGATAAAGGGGCACAGAGAGCACAGGTATGAGCATGCAAAAAAAAAATTAAAGAGAAGAGTATGAGAGAGTGTGAGAGAGAACACAAGAGAGAGCCCAGAGAAAGAGTGTGAAGATTCCTGGGGAGCTAGAGGGCTGTGGCACCGGTCTCCCAGTTCCCCACCCTTCCCACTACCTCCTTCCCCACCATGGTCCTGCCCTGTCCTGCCTGGTATGTCTGTTACTGCTAGAACCAATAAAGAACCTACACAGATTAGTGAACCTGATGCCTGCCCTACATTTGGCATCACTGACAGGCTGGTTTATCCCTACAAATGGTGATGAGAATGGGATGGTTCAATATACATACAGCATGGAAATAAACACTATTAGCAAAGTAAAAAGAAATGAAAAATTAGGAAGAAATATATGCAACATATAATATAAAAAGGGCATAGATGCTTCTGAAAATAGAAATTAAAAAGCCCCAAAAGCTGGGTGTGGTGGCGTGCGCCTGTAATCCCAGTTACAAGAGACTGAGGCTAGGAATCACTTGAGTCCACCAGTTCGAGACTACCCTGGGCAAGATAGCAAGCCCAAGTCTCTTAAAAAAAAACAAAAAAAACCCCAACAAATGGACAACAACTGACAAATCAGTTGTTGTCCATGTTATCCATGACAAATGGGTAACAACTCATGGAAAAGATAAGAAAAATATAAATTAAAAACTTTATGTTTCTTACCTCAGATTAGCAAAATTCAAACTACATGTTCTACTGAAAAGACTGTGGGGAAACAGTTACTCTCAAACATTGCTAATGAGAACACAGAATCTGGCAATATTAGCAAAGTGACTATTTTAGAACTCTCACTTCAATGAATATATTGCATAGATACACTAGAAAAATTATACAAAAATGTATGTGTAAGGTTATTCATTCTAGCACTAATTATTACTCCCCCCCCACCCCCCAAAAAATGAAAACAAGCAAGTTAACCAACCAATAAAGTTCTGGATGAATAAAATGTGGTACATTCATTCAATGAACAATTTGCAATTATTAAATGAGAATGATTTCTGTATGTCACTACAGCAACCTCTAGTATATACCAAAATGAAAAAAGTAAGGTAGAAAAAAGTACATATTGTATACTACCAGTTATCTAATGTCTTAAAAAAGGCAAATTCATATATATATGTTTAGAAATATGTATTTATGTGTTTACAAGACTGTGTAAATACAAGCATATATAGGTGTGCACTTACTTTTTTTTAATTAGATAAACACATTAGCTTAAATAGTTACAATAGAATAAAGGCAAAACATGGAAAGAAGGCCGGGCACGGTGGCTCGTGCTTGTAAGCTTCAGCCTATGAAGCGGCCGGGGCTAGGGATCGCGATTCGAATCCTGCCTGGGGCCCAGGACCTAGTTCCAAAAAAAAAAAAAAAAAAAATAGCTGGGCGTGGTGGCGTGCACCTGTAATCCCAACTACCTGGAAGCTGAGGCTGGGGATGGCTTGAGTCCGTGGTACCCGGGG
>PVHY01020841.1:0-24873 GCA_004024945.1 Uropsilus gracilis
AGGGGGGGAAGGAAGGAAGGAAGGAAGGAAGGAAGGAAGGAAGGAAGGAAGGAAGGAAGGAAGGAAGGAAGGAAGGAGAGAAGGAAGAGAGGAAGAGAAGAAGGAAGGGAGGAAGGGAAGAAGGAAGAGAGGAAGGGAAGAAGGAAGAGAGGAAGGGAAGAAGGAAGGGAGGGAGGGAGACTCTATCTCAGTCTCTTTAGTGTTATCTTAGAAACAGGATTGATGACTGAAATCCCCAGTGTGGAACTGACTGGTTCTGTCATCCTTTTGTCTTGGTCACTGAGGCAAAAGGCCTCAGGATTCAGTCTGAAAGTGTCCTGGCACCTGCAAGCAAAACCCGACCTGTCTGCAACATCCTGGCTCAGCCCCATGGACTCGGGCGGGGCTCCCTGCGATGCTCTCACCTGCGCCGAGAAGGCGACAGGGAGGCACAGGTACCTGGGTCTCCCCAAAGCCAGCATCTCGCACACAGCTGAGAAGAGGCCGTTACTCAGAGCCCCTGTCAGGAACCAACAATGAAAACAAGGAGAGGCCTGGCCGAAGAGGAAACAGCAGGAAACAATTATTTGGAATTAAGTTTCTTGTTTCTGGGATGTGTGGTAAAACGCTGCCTGCATCTTTTCTTTTTTTCCCTCCTTTGATGAAGCCAAATTAACTGAAACCACCTGCTAGAGCTGACGTTAGGAACAGTACTGTCACAAGTCCCAGAGATTCACCCTGGAGGCGTCTCAGTCCAACCATCTAAACCCTTTGCTAATGAAGACTTCCTACCACCATAAAATGCACCAGGAACCACACAGCCTAGCAGGCCCTAACCAACCTGTCTCCTCGGAGAAGCTGTCTCCTCTCCAGAAGGCAGCTCACACGGTGAGGAAGGTGTTAACCAGGAATTTGCATCTCACTCAGCACCTTCCACCCAGCACTGAATGCCTGTGTTTCTTCAACACCACAGAAGCGCAGAGCTCGTCCTGCAGGGAGGAAAGGAGAGGGATTTGGGTGATTTCATTCACACTCATGCAGTCCCAACTCATTAATTAATGAGCAAATTAATTGGCTAATACTAGACCCCGGAACACATGCATGTGTGTAAGATACAGACACACACGCTTTGAATCATGCTCTGTCTGTCTTTGGACTCTCATTTCCCCTGTAAAAAGTCTTTGCTCCCAGAAAACACACCAAGTGCACGTAGAGCTGTCAGTCACCCCCATGAACCCTGGGGTTGGCAGGCGCTGTGATGTGCTGCTATGCTAGATCACGCAGACCAGGCCCCACAGGAGGGTGCAGAACCCTGGGGAAGGAGGAGTCTGGAAAAAGAGGACTCAACCCCCAGCTCTGCCACGCAGCAGCTGTACGACCTCAAGCTGGTCATTTGCCACCTCCAGGTTTTGGTGGTCTTGCCCATCACAAGACAGGAGCAGATTCCCGGTGCTGGTCATTCTCTTGCAGGCTTAACATTCAGGGCTCTGGGCAACTACACATGACTGGTGGCCACCAGCCGCTAAGGAGGACGTGCACATCCCAGCCAAAGGGTCAGCTAAACTCAGACTGTTGTGTGGAGCTCTTTCTACAGTCAGTTTTGGAATAGGCTCAAAAAAGAAGCTGAATTCCAATCCCTCGGTCAGTCCAGCCAACTATTTTCAAGGGCAGAAGAGAGACTAGCAAGAGTCAGGAGAAGGTGGCTGCTATACCCAGGGGTCTCGGGACAGAGAGGCTCAGGTCACAGAGGCTGGGCAATACCCAGTCTGTCTCTGAAAGCAGACCAGACCAGCTTCCCCCTTCTCCACCCTTCACAGGAAGGCACACACTTTAGAGCTCTATACCCCAAGTCACATGCCAGGAAAATCAAGCTGTTCCCCCAGACCAAGGAAAAGCAGCAGCAGTTATCAGAATGCTGATGAGTTTTCAAAAAGAGAGATCGGCTCCCTGAATGGAACAAGCAGTGCTTTGAATAATATGGCACAGCTTGAGGGGTCCGCCTGGGGTGAATGGGGAGGGAAATAATCAAAATCAATGGTAATAATATGCTCAAGAAGCAGTTCTGAAATGCAGATGATCCACTCAGTAGTCAACTCACTAATGACATTAGATAATATGAAATACAAACAAGAGGAAAAACAATCTAAGCCAATTACACTGATTATGCTTCTGACATCAAAAGGTACAGCAGATGAGGCTACATTTCCATATATTAATATTTAAGCCAGTATAGAATAGAAAGTAATGCACATAATGAAAACCCACTAGACTTGAGCACACATATCTAAAATCTCTAATCAAGCAAAAAACAATTTTCTAAATGATAATTAGTGGTAATCATGTTTTCTAAGTGTGGGCTGTTATGAAGTACAAACTGCAGTATTAAAAAAAAAAGATGCAAAAACCAGAATTTCATTTCCCAGCTATAGCACGTCAATAGAATCAGCAAAGCAGCTTCAGAGATGCCATCTCCCAAGCTCATCAGTCAATGTATCTGCAAAGAAAGTTAGTAGGACGGACCAAAAAGCAAACTGATATTACCAAAGAAAGATAGCATTGCTGAAGTATTGTGGTCTACACCAAAGAAAGAATGGGAATAAAAGAACAAGAAGGAGGGAGAAGGAACTAGAAATCTATACTCCTAAAATATTTTGCTGAAACAATACCTAATTCTGTCCAGGTCTTTAGCTGAGCCTTCTTCTTTTTTCCAATTTGCAAATTCTTGCCCAGTGAAGAGTAAAGACTGTTGTGACACATAGCTGGTAACCCAAAAGACCATGAGTTCCATGAGATCAAGAACAGTACTTACAACATGGATGGAACTAGAAAGACTCATATTAGCAGAAATAAGTCAAAAAGAAAAAGAGAAATACAGGATGGTCTCATTTATATGATGGATATAGGGAAAAACAAACGAACAAGAAAAAATAAAAACAACCAATGGGACCGAACAATGGAGCGAGAGAGGAGGAGGGGGAAGAAGGCGGGGGAGGTGAAGAGCACAAAAGATCAGGATGGTTAACAGGTGTTAGTGAAGTGGGAAAGTCCTGGGGTACACAATAATGCAATAATGTAATATAAATAAAAATACACACATATATGCAAATTTTAAAAATTTTAAATTAATTTTTTAAAAGAACAAAAAAAAAGTAAAAAAAAAAACAAAAAGAGTACTTGATTGCTTGATTGTGCCTCCCTGAGTGTCAGTTGTGGTCTGGCACATAACAGTAGCTCAACAAATACTTTTTAAATAAATGTGTGAGTGGGGTAGTCTAACCCTACCCCTTCCCGAGCTAACTCAGGTTGTCCTCTTGTTCTATCGCCTTTAGTTGTGATTGCTCATTTCCCTTTTCTTAAGTAAACTTGCCTCTATCACCCAATAAATAAATAAATAATTAATAAATCAGTGAATGGGGAAAAATGGAAGAATGAATGGATGAAGGAAAAAAGAACAGGTGTCATCTGTTGTACTACCTATGTTAACATTAGGAGTAGAGTAAATGAGTTAGGAGTTGAGTAAATGTAATTAAAAGAACAACACATATTCACAATCACATACACACATATCCCATCCAGAAAATATCCAGGGTATACACAATGTTTTATAAAAATAAAACCAAGTAGCCCAGGCAATACCCCTGAAGAGATGATGATTCGTTTGTGTGACATCGATCTCATTAGTCCTTTCAGCTCTTTGGCAACATACAAAATGTTAACATCTGCAGGAATAGCCTCAGTATAGCACAGAATGGTGACTTCTTAAGTTCCAAGACCAGACCCAGGACCACCATGTGGACAATGTTGTCACTCACTTCCAAGATAAGACACTTCAAACAAACTGCAATTTGAAGCCAGCACAGGAATGAACACAAATTCAGAAAACCCACCCCTGGTGTATGACAAATATTTGATTACTGTGATTCCAAAGATCCAAAATCTGAATGATCACATCAGTGAAGTTCCTGAATGATTTTATTTGCTTTATAACCACATAAATCCCTCTTTGAAAATAAAGAGAGCCTTATTTTAAAGATTTTAAAATGAGACTCCCCCTACCCCTGCTTCAGGAACCAACAGTTAATAAGCAGATTCCAAAAATCCAAAAGTCACATTTATACACCACCACCCTGCCTTAGGAAGGATGCTATTAGTAAGTACAAACACCAAATGATCATGCAGCTTCATAGTTGTTCAATAATGAGACTGAAAACAGAGGAGAAAATTGTATACATTAATGTTTTGTGCAATGAATCACAATATTTATTAAAAATAGGCCCTTAATAGTGGTGAATGATAGCAATTTGCCTTGTAATACTGCACCAGAAAGACAACGTAATAAAGTTTTATTTTAGACACACTCATGAAAAAAAGTAGTCTTTGTCGGTAAAGTCAAGGAAAATTAAAACCTGAAGACCTGATTCATACATTAAAAAGGAGAGGAAGTAATTAGAGAAGTTCAAATAAGATAATGGCAGGTGATTTTTCCACTTATTTAATTAGAAAAATCCGCAGACTAGGAGCTTGTTTTCGAGGTTGCACGAAACACAAATGAGCACCTCGGATTGCAGCAACACCAATCCAAGAGTGTACCAGATTTCCAGGGAGAGCATGACCCACTTTCTGAAGACAATGACATGCCACTGATTAATATTTAGATGCCGTACACCCTCTGCTTTCCAGGGAAACTGTGAAAGGGAATCAGAGCATGAGTAGCAACCAGAATAGCTAATATGACAGAAGGAATGCTGTGCTCAACAAGCTCACAGTTACAAAGAAAGGGACCATCGCACTAGCCTGACTGGGGATGATTAGAAAGAAAAAAACATCATGGAAATAATAAAAAGGAGAGCAAACTGGCATATGTACTACAAAGTCACATCAACTTTATCTGAATACACAGTAATACACATAGAATTAACACAATAGTTCCATTAGAATCGTTCTTCCCAAATTCTTAGGAAATGATCTATTAAAAATTAAAATGGAACCTTATGGAATAATAAGTTTGGAGAACATCTATGTCTTCTTGGAGGGGTTCTTTATTGTCATAAAGTCCTAGAACAGAAAAAAATGTTGCATCATCAGTGGTTGTGTTGAGGCTGAATTGTGACCCCCTGAATTTCATATATTGAAGCCCTAATCCCCAATGCAACTCTATTTGGAGAGAGAGCTTTAAGGAAGTAGTTGAGGTTAAATGAGTTCATAGAGGTGGGTTCCTAATCCAATTGGATTAGTGGCCTTATAAAGAAGAGTGAGAGAAACTAGGTGTGCCCACCCACAGAGGAGGGCATGGAGAATGACACCTGCAAGTCAGGAAGAAGTGTTACAGGGTCACCCCAAAAGTCAGTGGGATGGCCTGGGTGTAAGTCCTCGCCCACATGCTTAAAGGAAAAGCTTAGAACAAGACCCAGGTGCTGACACTTGGTTAATAAGCCTAACAAAAGGCTTATTTACAAGGAAAATGAAATGAGGGAGAGAGGGGAAGAAAGAGAGAGAAAAAGAGAGAAAGACAGAGACTAATTGGTAAATGCATCCTACCAGTAACACTGTACCTGAGTTGGGGCCCCAAGGCAGACAAAACCATGTGCAAGGATCTGTGTCAAGTTTTATACCAACCTTGACTGTTTAACTCCACCCTCAATCCCCAGCAATGCCCCCTACAGGAAGTCAAGAGTCATGGCAGATCCGTGGCATGATGGGAGTTGTAGTTCTTGGCACCTTGAATCTCTTTGGCATAGAGCAGTGGAGTCCACAAACATCAGTGGGTGGAGTTCATTCAGGCCATACTATGCCCCAACAGAAAGGCTTCACCAGACACCCACCCCAAGGCTCTTTGCTCTTGGACCTCTGGCCTCCAGAGTGATAAGAAAACAAATTTCTGTTTCATCACATTGTCTTTGGTATTCGATAATGTCATCCTAAGCAGACAGATACACCAGTGTTTCTCAAACTTGAGCACAGAACACTCAAGTCCAAAAGTTCATTGTAATGTTCCTCAAAATGGCGCAGAAAATGTAACCCAGAGAAATTCAAACATTAGGTTACAGCTATCTTGGCACATCTGGGTAGTAAGCACTGAGTGTTCACTGCTGAACAGTGTAGAACACTGTTTTCTCAAAGCTTCTTCTCTGTATTAAGAATAAAAACAAGTGCATCTATCAAGACAGTGGAGGTAAAGCAGCCTTCACTTGTCTGAAAACGTCCTTCTACAGCATCAGTCATTGACAATAGTGACATTTATCAGTACTTGCTCAAGGTCCCTGCTTAGTGCCGTGCTAAACCATAAGAGGGATGCACTCATGTGATCTTCCCAGCGCCCCAGCAACAGGTGCACACTTGATAAAGGGAGTGCGAGAAGTGAATGTGCTGACCCCGAGGCCTCACAACTTGTGAGTAGCAACTCTAAGATCCAAACCCAGGTCCTTTCCAAGCACCATTCACATCTGCACCCAGACCCACAGGTGAGAAAGAATAAGATGTATTCGCTTGAAATCAAAGCAAGTCATATCAAATCGTGCTATCTGTGCATTATTAATTAATAAACATCCCCCCAAAAATAGTTCAATGGCCTGACCCTAAAAGCTAGGTAATATACCTCTCAGTGCTCAGGTCCCAAGCAAATACATGGTGTGAGAAGTTCACTCCAAAAGGAAATTCTAGCCTCAGAATTGACCAGATCCCTGGATGTGCCAGCTATAGTATGCTGGTGGAGAGGGAAGGGGGGGGCAGGCGGGGGAGCACTTGGAGTGGGGGCTTTCTAGGATCTGACAGATTCTTATACATCATTCTTGCCAGGTGATAAGAATGGAAAAATCTTTTAACTAGTCATGCATGTTGAAAACTATGCACATTACCAATTTAAAAATAAAAGTATTTCTAGCATTCTTTCATTCTTTATGCTAATTAGCAAACTGTCTCAATTCAATTTCTACAAGGATATATGAAGATGCCACAGCCACCTCTGAAGTAGAGATTCCTTTTGGGTTCCTCCAATGCTAGAAAATACTTGTGTCAGCCAGGTTTAGCCAAAGAACAGAATCAATAGAATGTGCAGAGAGGAAAATGGATTGTAAAATCAGTTCATGATTAGTAATTCCCAGATGAGAGGGAGATGCAGCAGGAGTGACAGTTTCAATGCAAAGACAATAAGCAGATTGAAGATAAAGCCTACAGGCAGACAACTAGCAAGGCTCCTTCTTGTTTGGGGAAACTCAGTCTGTGCCCTAGACAGAGTCTGACCTGATCAGACGAGGCCCACCCACTTTTGGAAGATAATTTGCTTTACAGAGACTCCAGCGTTAAGACAGGCAGCCTAAGAACAGAGCATGGAATGTAGTAAGTCATTCAGTGAGCAACTGCTGAGGGAATGAAGGATGATTAGTCCATTTTGTAAATAAAAATATGAAACAAGAAATCAAGAAAATCCTCAGGATCATAGAAACGTATCTGTCTAAACTGAGAACAAAAATTAAAAGAGTGGGTAAAAGTATTCGTAATGTTTTATGAGTTGTACGAGATGAAAAGCTATGACATCAAGAACCACACATCTTGAACTCTTTCATTTTGCCCTAAATTTAGCTCAGTTATGTTATCCTTCACAGCAGCATGGCAAACGTGGAAAGGGGAGACAGATCATTTTGTCACCCTTTCTTCCTTGGAAAGCAGGAGCTGTGTTTGGTTTCTCAAATTACCTCCTCAATTCTGATTCTCAGGCAGATTAAGCTGGTACAAAATCTCTTCTGTCCCTGCAGCTTCGCTAGCTGTTGGGGGTGGGGGGGCAGCAGACCCAAAGGCCAAGGATGCACTATTCCCTTCCCAGCCTCTGAGGCAATTTGCATCTCCATCCAGCTCAGCTGGCTTCTTCCTTGGGCCATCACCTTCACTTTCAAGCCTCCTCACCCAGGGGTTTATTTCTCACAACAATGATCCATATTCTGAATGTGAAAAACACATTAAATGAGTCAAAATCCATGAATAATTTGTAAATAATTCACTCCTCAGATCACGCCAAGCAACTTTTCAAAAACAACCCCTAAAAGAGGTCACCTGCCATCTCCCAAGTGCTGAGGGCAGAGACTTTGCATTCATTTCCCTGCCGTGCAAATATGCGTGCAGCCCCAGTGCAAAGAGGCACAATTACCAGCCTGGACCAGATCAATCTCCTTCAATTGCATGTCAAAGAAACGTCCCAGGAAGTCATAATTTACATGTAGCCCACTTCAGGCCCTTTTCAGATGGACTATATAATTCACCAGGGAGGGTGACCTTCCCAGAGACACACATTTACATTTATAGCAAGTAGGATAGAAAGTAATTGTGTTCCACCACAGAAAATGACAGCCACATCAGGAATAATCCTCTATCTTTTTTGTGTGTCCCTCCTAAGTCGGCTTTTAAATGGCATCTGTGGCATGAACTCTTGGAGAGGTAACCCTACAAACACTGTTTGAATCCCTGATGAGAGCCCTCACCTTTTCCCTTCTTAGAAGTATCCCTTGCTTGACTTGAGTCTATGCTCCCCTTCAGAAAAACAAGTATCATGTGAAAA
Source organism: Uropsilus gracilis (assembly GCA_004024945.1). Taxonomy (NCBI): domain Eukaryota; kingdom Metazoa; phylum Chordata; class Mammalia; order Eulipotyphla; family Talpidae; genus Uropsilus; species Uropsilus gracilis. The sequence continues at coordinate 8,528 of PVHY01020841.1, forward strand.
ACTTATATCCCAAAAAGGGTTTTCAGAACATTTCCCCTCTGAGAGTCTTAAGTAAAGATTGTAAAAATGGTTTTATGAAAGACCCTGAATAAAGGCTGTTATCAACAGGCTGCATTCATTCTATCTCCCCATCTATTGACATAGAGCCATGTATTGGTCAATGTCACTGGCCAAAGGCAGAGACAGAGGTCCCATTCCAGCCATCTGGAAATCTATTACCCCAGGGCTAATGCATGAGCCTTTCACCTCCGCAGATCTAGTTTCAGCTTCATCAGTTAAAAGTGAGTTGGGTGGTCCTGTCTGGCCCATTACACAGTTCAGCCTAATGAAACGTCCTTGTTCATGGATGTCTGTTTAGTTCAAGTCAACCTTGGGGAAAAATCCAGTCTCCTGATCCATTCTTGCTGATCACTCACCCCCATTCCCAGCTCAGGCTGACACTGGGCAAAATTGTGAAGTGGGCAAGGTTAGTAGAGGGTTGTCCACCATCTGTTGGTCAATGTATGAAAGGGGAGAAACAGGAGATGGAACAAGAGACCAACAAACACTCCATCCTAGTCCCACAGTGGGTGACACACTCCTTTCTGGAACTAAGTATCTTTACCATAAAATGGGTGACCACACCTCCATGTTGAGAGCTCTTGGAATGGCCAAAGGAGCTCATGATTGGGGGTGTAAGATACAGCATGATAGCTTTACGTCACAATACTCTGATACATATTTGAATATTGTTGAGAGAATAAATCTTAAAAGTTGTCATTATCCAAAAAAAAAATGCATGACAAAGTATGGTGATGGATATTAGACTTAGTGTGGGGGATCATTTGATAAAATACATAAATATTTCACCATTAGGTTGTAAGGGTAGAGAGGAAATTTCTCCCTGCTTCTCTGGGTTCTTGTCAGGCTGATTAAGCAATCAAATTCCTATCAGACAGATTGGTAGGAGAAAAGAATTAATGTAGATCCTGCATCTAGAGAATCTATATTGATATTGATAAACTGTGAAGACAGCAGAACTATACAAGGGTATAGGATCCTGAGCTAAGGAATGGGGCGGGGTTGGCTTCCAGGAGAGCAGGGGACGCATATAATGAGAAGAGAGTGCTCGGCCATTACATGTTTGTCCTGCAGGTTTTTCTACTAGAAAGTTTATTTCTGATTTAGAAAAAACTAGTTCTGCATAGTTCCCCAAATTTTCATTCTTATTGGTAGCAAAAGGTATGGTAGAAGCCTCTCCCTAGCTGCTTAATTCACCTTATCTCAAAATAATCCAAATGCCAAAATGGCACATCTTAAGAAATCAAGACATCTTGGGGAGAACCCCTCCTTCACTGTCTACCCAACACATATAAAGTTATACGCTGATTCCATTCAATTTTGAAGAGTTCATACTACAAAAGCTGCAAGTCATGTGTGAATAGTGTGAACAACAGGGTTGCTGCTGCTACTGTCATGTCATGCCCTCGTTTCTACTGCCCTCATTTTCCACATGTGTCCCCCCCATACAGAATACCCAGCGCCCGGTCCCAACCCCCAAACTAGGCCACTGCAATCTACATTCTGGCCCTTCCCTAGCCCCCATACCCCAGAAATATCTTCTTCTTGATTCTCTCTTCCCACAAGCTGTGACCTTTGCTAGGTGTCAAACAATGGAGCAGAGAACCTGCTACTCCCTGCACTATCAGAGAAAGTGCTATCTGCCAAGTGCTTATTAGAGACACTGAATCTTCCCGAGCAGTTTCAATATTGGCACAGGATGATGGGAATTCACAGGCCGGAGGTATAATTTCCCAAAAGTCCTTAAGGAAAAAATTACAAGGAAGAACTTAAAAGGTTTAAGGCCTGGTGAAAAGGCAGATGCTGGTCTGGAGTCTGGGTGATGGGCAAGGGCGGTTGGGTGGTGAGCAGGTGATGAGAACTCCAAGTCTTTTAAGAGCAAAGCTCAGCCTCCCTGCTTCCACATTTCCTTACCAGAGCTGTTCATTGAGAGTTTTTATAAAAGAATGTAACTAGCATCCTAGTAAAACTTCGGATTATCTTATGACCAGAATGAGGAACGTAACTAGCATCCTAGCGAAATTTCAGGTTATCTTATGCCCAGAATGAGACACAAAGGAGCCAATAGCCTTGGGTGTGTGTTGCCTTTTCACAGGTACCTCCAGGTTATTCTAAGGTGATGGGAAGACTTGATGGTGCAACCCTCTGGCCACTGCCCGACCAGCAGGATCTGCAGTAAGAGGCACTGAGGTAAAGGTTTTGTGAAGGAGGCTTCTCGAGCAGAGGTGACCCCAGGACAAGGTATGCATGCAGCTACCACAAGAGGAGGAAGGTGTGATGTGAGGATTCAGCGGATGTGATGGCTGCACTGCACGTATGCATATTACAGTTTCTTTAGTGTTTCAAAAATGTGTCCTAGATTTGGGTTTCTTGAAATTTGCCTCCGGAGAACAATACCTGTAAATCACCACATAAACCTCTGTGAAGAATGGCTTTATTTGGCCTCAAAATGAACATCTCAGAAACACCATTTCTATATTTTCATTTATCCCCATCATATACCAAGAGTGTTTACATTGTAGTGCAAGGAAAGGCTACCTAAAACAGCCCTAACATTTTTTTAATATAAGATTATCTGCGTTGTTCACTTTATTCTACTGATTCTATCAAAAGAGAGTATTTTAGCAGTGATATTCCCTGGAAGGGGGGGGGGACACAATAGCTATTTTCAATATTCTAAAAAAGAGCTTTCTAATATTCCAGAAAGGAAATCTTGAAAATCCCTGATTTAGAACATGTAGATTAACATCGAGTATTTTCAATTACTTGAGTGTGTTAAAAATCTTTTAGAAAAGATAGAAGAAAAAATAGTCACAGAGGCCCTTCTTAGCAAACCGTTGAGGAAATCTCACTGCATAAGAATAGCTCACTCTGTCGCTCTGTCTTGGCAACTCAAGGTAGCTGAGCCGAGTGTCAAATTCACTTCACAATTCAAAGTCTTTATAAATGTTCTGCACAGAACTATCTCTGGAAGCACAAATCACTACATCTGCCATTGAGTCACATGCCCTGTCAGGTTGAATTTTTGTATTTTAATGATTTTATTTTGGTCTCAAAAAATAGGCAAGAGAGATAGCACAAGAAACAGAAGCTGTCAGAAAAATGAGCACATTCCAAAAACTCAAGAAACTGTCTCCCTAAAAAAGCATCTCCTTCTCTGTTGTTTATCATATGCTGAAGTGATTTGCATGTTGTTATTTCAGGTGGAACTTTCCATGTATTTCCATTCCCTTAACAGCCAGTGGCAACCCTTCTTCATGCTGTCCTGTTGCTATGGAAACAATGATGTACAGTAAGACAAGGAGCAAAGGTAACAAGGCTTTAACAAGAAATATTAACAAAGGAATCATCTGGAAAGCACATGGAAATTACTCGCCATCAGGAAAAATATATAGCCAAAGAAACTAGTAGCTGCAATTATAATCAGCCCTACAAGAATAATATCCACCCACAAAGACACTTCAACCAGCTTTGTTTCAACTGATAGTTCTGGCAAAGCATCGCAGAGTGTGTGTGAACAGCTTCAGTCTTACTGATCTGCTTGAATTCTCGAGTGTTAACAGAAACTTCATTTTTCTTATATAAAAGGAAATCAGTCTGAAACTCACCATATTAAATTGGCAAAAATCATTTCCGTTATCTGTCACTCACAGACAGCTATCTGCAGCTCAAGTAATCAAGAGTAATGATTAACCTAGAAATGATTTGCCTTCATTAAACAAGCATCTTGAACCCTCTCAATCTTTGTTTCTTCCTCTAGAAAATGATACCACTTATGCTGTAATGTTGTAGAAAGATTTGATCTACTAGGAAGTCTGGCACTAGAGTGACACTGAGTGCAGGCTAACATGGTACATTGCCACTGATTTCCTCAGCACATACCAGCTAAACAGAGCAAACAGCTTAGAGAATCACAGTGGGTGGCAAGACGCTTGGGAAAAAAGCCTCCTGGCCTGGCCTAAAAATTGCTGTGAATAATCCATAAAGTGAGTTATCCACACCAGCAGATAATCAAGCACTGCATGGAAAGGCGTTTTCCCCACCGTCGCAAAGAAAGGCCTGGCTGGTCACTCTCATTTCAGGCTGCGGTTTCACACTGAGTGCTGGCAACGCTGGCTTCCCCACAAGTTGGGCTATTCAGAGCTCAGCAGTATCACATTATCATATCCACCCTGTGGCAAAGGCTGCTCGAGAGCAGAGCAAAAGCCTCCTTCTTCTCTCTGCTAGGTCCAGACTCCTAAATATTTGGTGCCAGTGGTTACGCTTGATTCCATTTCCAGAAATGCAATGCAGCTGGAAAATTTTTTTTCTCCTCGTGGAAAAAGCTTGCACTGTTACGTATGTCCTCAGCAAATACAGGAAACCTTTAGGAGACGTATAGACATCGACTTTACTGTGATGCAAAGCACACAATTCACCAAAACCCCAAACAGAAAATAAAATCCATATTGGTACAATCACATGAAGTTATTCCCATGGTACATTATCATTTGTGATGGTTGGCTATGGTGAAAATTGGCCCTGCCTTCTTACAATGGTAGCTGCATGAATTTAGAAACGTTTTGGGTACGCCAACTTAAACGTTTAGTGTAAATCCTCTTGAGTGCAATTTCTTTTATTTTATGAAAAATGAGAAAATAAGTTGCCACTGGCCCTTATACTTTTGTAGCTGACTATTTTTGCCATGTTAAATCCATCATCAGAGACCTCAGCAGCAGGGGTTCACTCCAAGGGGTTAATTAAACCACATTTAGCTCCACTTTTTTCTTCCCAGCTCAAGAAGCCTGTATTTAAGCTTTTAACCCTGCATTAACAGCATTTGAAAGAAAACCTCCACTTCCTGGTATACCGACTACATGTTCAAAAATGTGGTAGGCACTTTATGACATTCTCTTATTTTTCTCACAACAACCTGCGAATTACATAGTCACTGTTGTACAGATGAGGAAATCACCAGAGGGAGGAGCTGAATCACTTCCTGAGGTCATAAAACTAGGATTTGTTAGAGTCACGGTAGAATCCTTTGATTTCAAGCCAAACACTCTTCCTCCAAGTTCTAGAACACTTGATCCAATACCTTGGAAAGTTGTGCAACAAGTCTACTAGCAGCCTTATCAAGCTCACCCTTCCTGGGTCTCCAATTGTTATGATGATTGTTGTTTTTCCTTCCACTAAAGTCTGTGACTATGGGTTCAGCTCTGGGTAGGTAAGGAGGAAGGGGACTTTTTAACATCGATGCATAGACCTCCACCCAAAACAACTCATTAGAACCTATGGGCTGAGGACCAGGACTTCTTCTTTCATTTAATTTAGTTCTCTGTAAGGAACAAGAAATAAATAAAACTAAAACCCAATCTCTTATTCATCCTCCCACTCTTTCTTAGAAGTAATCACTGATCCATATTAGTATTAGTCTTCATATGCACATTTCAGACTTCTGCCACTCATATTTCTATCTATAAACCACACAGACTATTTTTTTAAATACAAAACACTATCACACTCTCCTTACTCTTTTGAGCATTTTTCACTTTAGGTTTCTGCCATGTTAATAGCTGTAGATTCAATTCATTGATTTTAACTAAAATTTCATGGGCTTTGTGCACTACAATCTACCTTTCCCTTAGTTCACCAATTTGTATGCATCAGAACAAGTGGGGAGAGGGAGGGAGTGGAGAGGAGCATAATGTAAAACTTAAATAAGTGTGGTTGTATCTCAATAAAAGTTTACTATGAGTTCTAGTATTTCAATTTCATATAATTTCATGATTGTAAAACATTATTTGTCTTTGATAGCTTTAGTCACTTAAAAATGCAAGGACTACTTACACGCGATGCAGAAATGGCTGGAATCAGCCAAGTCAAACCCCAGGCAACAGAGGGGTTTTGCTATATTTTGCTATTAGAAACAGTACACCTGAAGCATCCGTGAGAAAGTCTTAGAGTAAATACTGAGAAGTCAAATAACTAAGTCACATCTCCAACATCTCTGAGAATTGTCAACTTATTCTACAAAGAAATAGCACAAAATCTGCCCTTCACCACCAAAAAATACAAGTGTCCATTTTCCAAGGTCTGATCTGCAACAATATTTAGTATTAGGAGACCTTTCAATGTCTTTCCATCTCATGGGTTGGAAACAGTCCTCATTGCTGTTTTATTTTTCAGTTCCCAGGTCATTCCTGAGGTTGATATCTTTTCCGTTGTTGATTAGTTACCTATTCTTTTCTCAAAATTGCTTCTTCTTACCTTTGCCCATTTTAAAAATTACTGGTGGAAAATCACTTGTGCATACTCTGGGTGCTGACTGCTCACTGAATTCTAAAATGGAAAATATTCCTAGTCTGAAATTACTTCTAGCTCTATTTATAGTGCTTTGTGACACAGTTTTCTAAGTTGAATGTAGTTTGTCCTGTGTAAGACTCTTTTTCTTTATACTATGTTCCTTACCTATTTACGAATTCCTTCCAGTTCAGTGTCTTAAAATTTTAATCTTCCCCTTTTTTCCCTAATAGTTTCTAAGTTTTGATGTTCATAGTTAGCTCTTAATATAATTGGACTGTAGCTTTACATTAGCAAAAGGCATACACTCATGTTTTGTCAATATAATCAGACAATTATCTTTGTTAGTTTTAATGCCACTTGATATATATATATATATATACACATATATATATGATTTTTTAATGGGTAGCAATAACCACAACAACTCTATTTAAAATCTATCCTAGAGGCAAAGATGTGGAAATAAAGTTAATAGGCTACAAGATCAGTAGTAAATAATGAGCTGCTGTGAGAAGATAGCTAATGTATGTGTCAGCAATGCAGAAAATATCTGCTGGAAAGCAAAAATTTCAGCTACATTAGTTTTTTTAATGAAACTTTCTGACAGCACAAGAACATTCTCAAAGACATTTCTCCCCACCTCCAAACGAAATAAAAGCAGAGAGACCACTTCAAAAACAAGGGCTAATCGTTCTCTCAGTCAGTCATAAGATATCAATCCACACTCTGTGATGCTGAGGTGAGTGACCCAAAAAGAGCAAAAGAAAATGTCAGGTTGACCCATTACTGCAGTCACTGAGCCTGGAGAGACCACGGTCGTAAAATCTCAAGGAAGGGAAAACATTCAGCTTCACTATTCACTTTGCTCAGAGAGCCAACAGGAGGTGAAATTAACCAACAATCTATGATCTTGGTGAGTAAAACTCCCATATATCTTACATGATTATTGAGTTCTGCTGAAATATTAGGTAGAACCATATATGAAATATCCATTTCCATGGTCTTAAAAGGAAAGGTGGTTTACTTTCACCTTCAGTTACAAGTACTTCAGCAAATGAGGAGGATGGTGAGAAAGTAAGAATTATTTTGAGTTGCTTGTTCAAAAACCAGTCAATATGATGAAATCTCATATTCTGGTCCAAAGATCAAAACTCACTGGTGCTAGAATTACCACCTCTTCCCCTCCTGTGCCATTAACTCATTGACAAAACCGGAAATTAAGTTTCTCTCAGACTAAACAAGAGAAGTCCCCTGACTTAGAGAACCAGTGCCTTCCTTCTCCAAGTGATGAGGATGAGTGTGTTCTAGGCATTTCTCCAAGGAACGGATCAGGATGAGGCTCTCAAGACTGTGGTTCCTGGTGTTCCTTTCCCTAAAGCTCACCTCTCCAGTGACGTGAGTAATGCTTTGCACAGAGATGGTATCCTGTCCTGCTTACTCACTCCACCGTTAGGTCACCCAGGAAATGAGATAATATAACTACCAAACTTCATTAAAAGCATCTGCTCTATTCAACAAATAAAGCATCTTGAGTCTTTCAGGAAGAATCAGCAAAGCAAATTGTTTCCTCCTGTGGCAACCAAGGAAGCCATCTTCTAACAAAAACAGTGCTCTCTAGTCCAAAACTCCCAACTCTTTTGCACCAAACCCATAGCTCAAGAATGATACAGCTTCCTCTTTCCAGCTGTAACTGAACAGCCAAGTGTCACTCGGTCATGCTCCTGCTTCTTGCAACAGAGGTGTTTTTGATATCTCACCCGATTTCCCATTTTGAAACTCGCAAGTCAGACTCTACGAATGTACTAAGTAAATGCAAGGGCTCCTTTGAGCTGCAAACCTTTAACCAGACTCCCAAAGCCCTTGTATTTGATTTTCTACCATCAGTCTCAGATTTTGTTCCTTTTGTTCCCATGTTTTCAGTACAGCCTCAGAAGCTCCCTTAGGGTCACTGCTAATTAAATGAGAATATCCTAAATGAAGGAAATTGAGTTGGAGGCTTTTAGAATTCTCTTCTCATCATCTAATTATAGGAGTATCGTTTATGGGCAGCCTAGCTGGAGTTCATTCCTGACTCTAACTCTTGCGCTTTCATACAATTTGAACATCAAACCCTAAAACCACAGGGAGAGTAGTTTCCATTGCTCTAGTGACATACTCTTTTCAAGATTCCCTCGAGCGTGTTTGCCAGAAGACTGCTTTCAGACTCCCTTTTAGAAAGTCTTCACAAACCACATTCATTCAAATGATGGCTATGGTCTCCACTCCTGTGAGCATTCCGAGATTTTCCTTACCCAGTGGCTCCAAATAGAACCACTCGAATGAAACATGCTGGAGAAAAGAAAGTTTAGGAAGGAAATTATAGCTCTTCTCCAGTTCCTGCAAAAACACTCCTGCCTGACAGATCTGCTTCCCTGGACAATATCATAATATCACTTCACCAGCAACTGCACATCTGAAAACCTAACAGAGATAAAAGACTCATCCTTCAATCTACCCTAGAGGTTTCTCATCACATGATTCCACCTTCTTATCCTCATCACATGATTCCACTCCTCATGCCTTTGTCAACCATCCTTTCCCATCTCTACAGCTATAGACTTCACAGTGGTGCAGTAACTCACAATAAATGCTGGAGGAGTCACTGTCAAAATAACCACAGCTACTCAACAGCACCAGGAAGATTTGTGAATGGCAGGTCATAACCAGCTGGATGAAGCTAGAACCCATGAGAAGAACTGGATCCAAAGACATCATCAGCATTTTACCTCTCAACTCCTCATTGTGTGGACTTCATTCTCACCTTCGCATCAACTATTTCTAGGGTGTGGGTCTTTTGCACACTAAATCAAGCCCCAGCTGAAGTGTTTTGAGAGGAAATCCCAGACGAGTTCCCCGTCTGGCTCCCAACACTCTCACCCCCAGGTGATTCCACACTTTCCTTGGGTGGACAGTCAGGTACTGGAAGAAATTACTTGGAAGGTGTGATGAGTCCAGGGAAGAGAACTTGGGTTGTGACCTCAGTTATGTTACTCCTCTGAGGCATGTGCTTGCATGAGGTATGCTTCTGCCCTGGCCTCAGTTCCCTTGTCAGTGGACTGTCCCTTTCTCTGTGAAGCTTTCCCCAAGGACTTGCCCTATGCCCACCACACTAGTCACTTCTCCCCAGCATTCACTGCACTTGCCCTAATATATCAAAAGCTCACATGGCTCCGGGGGGGGGGGGGGGGTTACAGAAAATGTCTTATTTTTCTTTAGCATCCTCGGCCAGGAGGTAATAGAGCGGAATATTTCATTCATGGTTCTTCCCATCTCCCAGGTTCCTCTCAACTTTAAAATCATCTGACTTATCATCCAACCCTGGAGATTCCACTGTGTCCTTCCCTTTTCTGAAGCCACCCTCCCTTCAAACCCAGTCTTCACCTCTGAGGTTGTCCAGACTAATGGCCACTCTCTCCACACTCAATTCTCATCCATCTGCTTTATCCACGACATCACACATGATCCCACTGTTCCTTGCCTTTGCTTATGTGCTGAAATGCTTTAACTGCAACCTGATCTGACCTTTCAGTTTTTATGCCTTTATGCCTGACAACTGCAGACCCATCTCAGCCTGCAAGGTACCAGAAATCAAAGGCTGTGTTTCCATCGAGACAGTGCCCCGAGCTGATCGCTGTCTCCTAAGTGCTTTTAAAGATAATGAATGGTGATGACATTCAGATTGATTATGTTATAATCATCTGCAGTCTATGTCCCAGCTCCAGAGAGCAGCAGGGTCAATTTTAAATGTTGAATTCAGCATTCCCTAGTGGGAGGAGTGTCGGGGAGGAGGCTTTGCAATTGGAAAGGACATAGTCAATAAACATAATGTTTAGATATTCGTAAAATGTACAAGCAAAAGTTAACTTTTTCAAAAATTTAACTTTCAAACATGAACTCTAGCTTTGACTCATGGGGAGCTGAGAAATGAATTTCTTATTCACAAACCTGCTGTCCCACAGATAGGATGACTGACATTCAAAGAAGTGAAGCCATGACTCCAGGAAAGAGTAGAGGTAAATACTGAGCTGCGGTCCCTCTTCATCCCATCCCCCTGTTCCCTCAGTGAAAGAGGCAGCCACATGTGGGCCTGCGACTATCATTCTCTCTCCCTACTTCATCTGACTGGTGACCTGCCCTGTGGTATCTGTGGTGATATCAGAAAATCACCAACCCACACGGCAAGACTTTCTCTCTAAGCATTCAAAAAATAAAGTCTCTTGGTGATATAGGAAGGAGACAACATTGAAAATTGATTGGTGCCAGAGTACCCTGGCAGGTGGTGTCTGAGAGAAAGACCGTGCAAGAAGAAGCAAGAAGTGCCAAAAGGCAAATAAAAGGAAAGAGCAAGGATAGGAAGAAAAAGAAAGGAAAAGGAATGAAACGAGAATGGTGGACTGAGGGAACAGGCCCACATGGCCTGGCCAGGGGAAACCCCTGGAAGACTAAGCTGGAGGTGGCAATGAGCCATGATGACTGGCAGAAGAGTGGCCGGTGTGGAGAATGTGGCACCGCAGCAAGGTGGCATAGTGAGCTGGTACCTGGAGATGGCCAGGGATGTGGAAAGCTGATTTGTGCATCAGCAACTATGGAAGAAGTTTGAAGAGCCTTGGAGAAGTGGAGCAGCTTGGAACACTGGAGAGAGAAGCAGCCAAGAGAAGACACTGGAGAAAGACTGGACTTTGCAGGGTGCCTGCAGGTTTGGAGGGGCAAAGGGTGCCATCTTGGACATGTGAGGGACTTTGAGGCTAAACGGGATGGGGTGAAATAACTGGTCACTTTTCCTCGTTTAATAAAACCCTGTTGTTAAACTGCATTTGAGTGTCAACTGCTAAGCACGGGTGTGAAAGAGCTGGTAAGAAAGCTGGGTGGGAGAAACCACATTTTAAAAGCTTTTTTTCCCCTGTGGCTTGTTGGTTGATGTCTCCTGCCTCCTTTGACCCACTATCATAAGCACCAAGGCTTAACACCCAGAAGAAATATCCTCATACTGAAAAGTCAACGTGTCTCCCAGCGTCTTCTCAGGAAAATGAGGTGTATGAATGACCCTGCTTGTCTAACAGGCTGCGTTCACAGGCCTTCTTGGAGCAGTCAGGTCAGGTGAGGGGTAGAACCTTCTTTACCCCACACCTGGACACCACCCAGGCTGGGGGATGGACACGGCTGCTTGGCAGTGCCATGGCTTCAACTCTACCTGATATCACGTCAAAGGGGCAGAAGCTGCCAACTAGCAAGCAATAGGGGGAAAAATCTTTTAAAACGCAATCTGCCACCCAGCGTTTTTACCAGATCCGTCTCACCCACCTGTAGCAGTTGCCAAAGTCACAAAACAATATAACAACAGGGTTTTATTAACAAGAGAAATTAACCAGGAAAAAGGAAAAGTTTTCAAAGTCACAAACTGCCAGTTATCTGACGCCAGTCACCATTTAGTCTGAAAGTCCCAAACACATGTCCAAGATGGCGCCCTTTGCCCCTCCCAACCTAAGGCAGGCACTCTGCAAAGTCCAGTCTTTCTCTAGGTCTTTTCTTCACTTCTTCTCCAGGGTTCCAAGATGCTCCGCTTCTCCAAGGGTCTTCAAACTTCTTCCACAATTGCTGAAGCACAAATCAGCTTTCCCCATCCCTGGCAATATCCAGGTACCACCTCACTAGGCTGCCTTGCTGCAGTGCCACACTCTCCACACCAGCTACTCTTCTGCCGGTCACCATGGCTCCTTGCCACCTCCAGCTCACTCTCCTAGGGGGCCTACCCTGGCCAGGCCATGTGGGCCCATTCTCTCAGTCCACCGTTCTCGTCTCCTTCCTTTCCTTTGCCCCAGGAAGCCCCAGACCAGAGAACCCTGTGTTTGAAATCCCAGGACACCAAAGGACGTTGTAGATCTGAAGGAGTGACCTGTAGGAAGGTGAGAAGAGCAAAGCGTGAAGCTGCCATGGAGGTGCTGGCAGGGAGAGACTGTGGAGACACTGGCAGAATACAGGAGGGACTGAGACCAATAGAAACTAGAGAGCAGAGGGTGTATCATGGAGATCCCGACTCCTGCCAGTGCCGGAGCACTTAACAGGAACCATTCAGTCCCTCCCCACTTGTGAGTTTAGATGCCACCCCACCCCCACAGGTGGAGGGGTGGGGATCCTGCAGAAAATGGGACTGAGGTGGGAATGATTGAATTTCCAGCCATCAAGTTGAATGTGATCACCAAGAACAGATGAAGTTGAATTGCTTGTGACATCTTACCTATTAAATCTTCGTTAAGATGGCAAAAATGTTGGCCTTCACCAGAGCAAAGAGAAACGTACCCAGGAAAAGAATGAGGGGGAAGCCTGGGTCAATTTTTTTGACCTTGTACAACATATACAACATACAAACCCAAATGCCCCAAACTGATGAATGGTTGACAAAGATGTGGTGTATTTACATGATGGAATATTATTCCGCCATCAAAACCGAGAAACAGAAGGCATTTGTGATCACATGGATGAATCTAGCGGGAATCCTATGAGCAGAAATAATCCAGAAAGAAAAAGACAGAAACCAGATAGTCTCACCTATAGATGGGATGGATGGATAATAAAGCAAAAGGCCAAGAAAAAGTTAAAATAAGCTGACAGTGGAGCTGGGGCAGGCAGTGAGTGAGGGGTGAAGGGAGGGGGAAATCAGGAAAGAGAGGAGCACAAGACCAAGATGAAGGTTCACGGGTGATGGGTGGAGGGAGAACCCAAGGGAAAGCAAGGATGATATGTGTGTAAAATAAAATAATATAAAATATTATTTATATTATTTAAATATATTTATTATATATATACAAAATAGCCCAGAAAATACACTATAGTATGAGAAAACTTCTTAGGCTGAAGAGGTGGGAACCCACACCCTCTATCACACAGTGCTGGCAAACAATGTGCAATATAAAAGACATAATTTTTCTTTAAAAAAAAACTTCCAAGAAATGTAAGCCATTGCCCATCACTGACTGCAGAATTTTCCTGGTATTATTTAAAGTTCTACTCTAGTTTACTCAAATAGTATAATTAACTCAAAACCTCAAAATAAATGAGACTGAGGTTTTCAGCACACAAATCTGATCACACTCTTTCCCCCCACCTCCTCGACCTCAGAACCAGGTCTGATGTGCTTTTGCTCATCCTTGTAACCCCTCACCTAGTAGGGAGGCTCACACACAGTAGGCGCTCACTTGCTGAACGAACGTAAAAATGAATGTGTGAATGGGACGACATGCAGAACTCTACATCTTAGGCTGGTTCTCCCATTCTGAGTCACATTATCATTCCCAGAAAAAGGGATATCCCCCCAAAAAAACCCTTGAATTTCAGAGTTTAAACTGGTGGATCTTCACAATAGCTGAGAGATGATTTAATGTTTCCATCTATTAACTGCAGTTTTAATATCACAGGTGCATTTATGCACATCTATTCATCGAGCTTCAATAGAGCTCTTGATCCCTGAAACCTAATTAACACAGACCTTAAATTATTCAAAACTCGGAAGTTTCCACATTTGGAGTAAATGCTTGCAGGAGTTGGATCAAGCACAATTCTTTCATGTTATAATTAAATTTGAGAGTATCATGTAGAATTGGTGGTGTTCTGTTTTTCCTTTTCTTTTTTTGGAGACTAGGTCTCACTATTTTTGCCTGTGTAACCACAGGCTCACGTTGCCCAGGGTACCACAGACTCAAGCAATCCCCAGCCTCAGCTTCCCAGATAGCTGGGATTACAGGCACGTGCCACCATGCCCAGCTATCTTTGGGGACAAGGTCTCGCTACGTGCCCCCGGTGGGACTCGAACCATGATCCCTGGCCCCGGCTGCACCTTCCTAGGCTGCCGCTTACAGGCATGCACCATGATGCCCAGCCAGAATTGGTGGTGTTTTGAACCCCCAGAGAAATGCTACCTCTAGAAGCAACATTCTACAAAAATAATGTCTGTGAATAAACTTTCTTCTTCCCAGATTGGTTTGTAGAAGAATTAATGTATATTCATCACAAGACTTTTCCTGAAAAGAGCAGAAGATACCGCCTTTGGGTTTTACCTCTGGTCATCTGTTCATCGGTGCACATTTTGTGCACATTTTGTAAAAAACGCTTACATGGATTTTAGCTTTCTCCATAAACACCTTCTATTCTAGAGCTTTCCTCATATTTTGCAATTGTGGGAAGTTAGGATTCCCCTTTTTTCCCCCACAGAAGATGAGAAAAAACACTGCAAATTCTTGTCCCTCATCCACCAAACTCTCACACGGTAATTAAAGTCTTTATCAGCATCACCAGTGTGCTCCATAACAACCTCATCTCCCTAAAAATAAATGCACACGGGGGAAATTCCTCTCAGTGATAAGCAAACAGCAATTATTATTCCCTATTATTAAAATGCTCTCAGTAATTGCGCAGATACCAGCAGAGAGATTACCTTAAAAGGCTGGAGAGCGAAGGGGAGTCAGTCAGAGTTTTGAACCTTCGGGTCTAATTTGGAGGACAGTTTACAGAGAGATTCAGTAAATATTTGTGAGGAACCATTAGCATTGAGTAAACAGTTCTGCACCGGCAAAGAAAAATGGGCTGAAATAATCGCAAAAGAACCTCCCCTGATACGAGCTAAAAATGAATTATTTTGAAATGAAAACAGCCAACGCACATCCACAGAAGACACGACCAACTGCATTTTCTAGGCATTCTTTGTTGCATACGTACTTTACCATGCTGGACTGTAGTTATAAGGTACATATGCCCAGAGAGAAGGAGGCTACTGTTTTTACTTGGAGATTGTTTTACAGGGAATTCTGAGGATTCAGCCCTTTCTTACCCATTTTCTCATTTCAGTCCTCATCACAGTGGGGTTTTTCCTTTTGTTCTGCATGCTGATAGCACAGCATTAACCAGAGTTTGGGGCTGGTACTTCATGGTTAGGATGGAGGAGGGAAAAGCAACTAAATGAGGAAGTTCTGAGGTGGCCCCATCACCTCCACAAGACATATAAGCTTGTCCTCCTACTCTCCTCCTACTCCATTCAAAACCAACTTTGTTGATGGTTGTTGATCAACAACCAGACAAATACGATGCATGAACTCTAAAAAATAAAAATAAATATATTTATTTAAAAAATAAATAAATAAAACCCAACTTTGCTGGAACCGTTTGCTCCAAGAGAAAAATGGCATCTCTCGAGTGCAAACTGTTCAGGACAGCTGCTATGAGGGAAGCAGGTGGTTGCTCTACCCTGGGGGCTTCAGAAATATTAATATTTAATCCTCTCCCACGTCACTCAAGTTCAGAGCAGCTTCCTCAACCTGGAGGAAGACAGAAGAAGAAAATCGTCAGCCACAAAGCTGGGCGCACCTTCTCCTGTGGCCAGAGCAGGGTCTGTGTGTCTGACTCCCATCTCAGTCTCTTCCCTGCTTTCCTTCACAGAGACCCCATGTCTGAATTTCAAAGCTGGCTCCTTCCCCTGCACGCTGGGGAGACACAACATGTCATCAGCACACCGGCTTCTCCAGGGCCATGATTTGTCTAGACTCCGGCCACTGAACTCTGTCAATTACTAAGCATCATGTGACATCAGCGGCAAATCAAAGGGGTTTCTGAGAAGCTGCAGGGCTTGTCTTCCCACTGCAGAGCCGACAGCACAGGACACTCTTCCTTGTCAGTTTCCACAGGCAGATTGGGGGCGGGGGTCCCCACCTTTCCCAGGACCTCGAGGCCAACCACTAGAATAACCTTTCATCTTTGTTTTGACCCCAGACCTAACCCTAGGTCATCTGTAACCCTTATAACCCTGTCACCATTGTGCAGCCGGAAGCCCTGGAGGACTAGATTCGGCACTGGCCGGGCGGGGGTCATAAGGAATGAGCACTGATTAACACTGGAAGACGGAACTGGAGAGGAAAAGACTACTCCCCGCAAAAGTCTGCTAGAGAGCAAGCACCCCCGCGCCCTCCCCCCCCCCC
>PVHY01020842.1:0-24862 GCA_004024945.1 Uropsilus gracilis
ATATATATATATATATATATATATATATATATATATATATATATATAATTGATAAACCTCTAGCCAGAGTCACAAAGAAGGGAATGGGAAGCATGAAGCAAAGTGCAATGGCCAGCATTGTCAGATGTCTGCTGGAAAATAGACAGTCAGGGAGTGACCAGGCACCCCAGAATGATGTGTTGGTGATGGCCAGGATTGGTGGTGTGGCTAGGCTGAGAAAGACTGGTGGGGCAACTGCCCAGGTGGGTAGCATAGTAATCAGATGCCATGGAACTACAAACCTGGAAAAGAATGGTGTGAGGTGCTGGAGAGAGAGGCAGTACAGTAAGGAAAAAGAAAAAGTCTTGTTCTGTTTGAAAGATGGTACTTGGAAAAAAACAGGGATTAGGTAAGCCGGTTTGTATCAGTATTTGCGGGAAGAGTTTGAAGAACCTTGGAGAAGCTGAGCACCTTGAAAAGCTTGAGATTGAAGTAAAAGAAAAACTTGGAGCTTAGAACTTGGAATTTGGGTCTGCTGAAACATTGGACATTGCAGAATGCCTGCATCTTTGGGTTGGAGGGGCAAAGGGGCACCACTTGGACATGTATTTTGGAGACTTTTAATTAAACAGTGAATGGGATAAGGTAACTGACCACTTGTGGATTTAATGACTTTTGGTTTCCCTTGTTAATAAATCTTACTTAAATTGCATCATGATTTGCTGCTGCTGCATTGTGGGAAGAACCTGGGGCCAGAGTGAGATTTTAAAAGCCTCACTTATTTTCCTTTGGTGAACTGGCTGGAATCAGTTTGCCCTATTTACATACAATATCAAATACATCAAAGAGATGATTGTCATTGCATTTAATACATAAAATATCAAATACAAGAGCATTAAAATATAAAAGGTACTTAGTAACAATCTGAAAGACAAACAGACTTTGACACCAACACAACTGTAACATGCAACTTCAACACAACTGTAACATGCAACTTCATTTGTTAGTTTATTAGCTAAAATCTTCATGAAATATTGTGAATAATGTCATATTTTTTCCATCTTTGTATAGAACTGGAATTGTTTTATAGTAAATTTCAAAATATAGCATTTTTAGGAGAAAAGTTTAACTGATTCAAAAAATGGACGAGTAGTAATCAAAACACACTAGAGAAAAAAAACATTCAAATTTAAAGTTAAAAAAACATAATGAGTGTATTATAGCTAATGAAACATAATTTCAGTTTCTATCTCAACAAGTGATTACCGAAGAGAAAATTGCTGTAATTTGTGTGCCTTGGACTCCCAGCAGGTCTATGCTGACTTGGTGATTTACTACAAGTACACTAATTTAAGTTTAATATCTCTTCTGTTTACAGCTTATTAGCAATATGAAAGAGCATTTCAAAGGCCAAAAGTCAGGCACAAATTGATATAATATTTTGATAATTGATCTGGAAATCTCTGAACATCTGAGAAGCATATTTTTCAAATGCCAACAGATTTCATTTATATGTGTAATATAGAGAAAAAAACAAGGGAATTGACAAATTTAAATCAAAACAAATCCTAGAAGTGTGCCTGTAGATTTGAGTCTAATAAGGGCAGTGCTGGTGAGATGCAATTAAGAGTGAAGGGGAGAGAGGCCCAGAGTTCTAAGATAAATTGTTATTCAGGTTTCATGGGTAGGAAAGGACTCCTGCCTTATGAAGTTCAAAATTCAAGAGGATAGAAAGTCCTTTATTCTAGGAATTCATTTTAAATGTTCCTTTATTTGACTACTAATTCATGTACGTTGAGAAAGAAAACTATCAGTATTTCAGATTGTAAGATAATATACATATATAACCCTAAAGGGTCCACTAAAAGTAGGTTAAAAATAAATAAGTACTGCTAAATAACATAATACAGAATTGATACAAGTTTCTTGTAAACCTATACATAAATAAAGTAGAAATTGAAGAATGTCACTTGTAAATACATCATAAATGATTAAATATCTAAAATATTTAATAAAAGACAAGTTTCTATATCATGGAAATGATGACAAAAAAAGAAATAAAGTAAAACAACAAGTATTGGAATGATACTCCCCACTTATGAAAACAATAACAATATTAAATGAATATGTAATCCTAAGAAATATACAGACTCAAGGCAATATCCTTGGCAAAATCTGTATATGGAACTAAAAATGACCTTGAATATTCAAATCAATGTGTACAAAAATGGAAGACAAAGTTATCATACTGCCAGACTTCAAGGTTTGATATAAAATAGCACTTATCAAAGCAGCATGACATTAAAAACTATGTATTAAAAATAGACGTATATACCAATGGAATAAAACTGAAAACTCAGCAGAAAATCATATAACAATTTCCCTATTAAAACACCAGAGTATCTACATGGTACTTGTGTGTTTTTTATGTCCTTCAGAGCACTATTTGAATATTCAAGTTACATAAAAAAAACATATATCTGAGTACAGTTGTGTGTATTATGTAGGTATGGCAAGTACACACAAAGTGATACTACTCAAGTGTCATAAAAAATAAATCTTGCCACTTGCAGCAACACAGATAGAACAAAAAAAAATCTGCTTTCTGCTATTCTACTTGCTAATTTATTTTCAGAAGGAAGACAAACACTATAAGCATTCACTCATATGTGGACTACAGAGGTGTGGGAAAGGATCAGACAAAACAATGTCAAAACAAAATCTAGGTTTGTGACTGTAGAATTGAAGTTACTAAAGATAGAGACTGGGTCTTGGATTCAGAGTAAAAAGGGTCTTAATGAATTATGGCAGCAAATTGTGAGATCTTAGGTAGCAGGTTTTGTGTGTTGACATACATATGGTTAGATGGAAACTTAGAACTCTTAATCATATATCTATATGATTTATATATAATTATATATTATATGTTTATTATTTAGAGGTCACATATATAGTTCACTCAAAAATCTTTACAACTTAAAAAATAAAATCTAAAATATATATGTATGTATTTAATGAAGATACTAAAACACATGAAATTTCTAGAAAATGTGTTGGCAAAATCAGTTGTAAACTCAACAAAATTTCAAAGAACATTTAAAACAAGCAATGTGAATAAAATAAATTCTTCCTAGAACTTTTTAGTGTAGAAAGGAAAAAAAAAAAAGGAGGCTTGTTTGCACCTTTTGGATGTTCAATTCTAATGAATCATCATAATCAATTCTAGGTAGAGAAATCAAGTCTGTAACAAATGGTAGAGTTACCTAAATGAGAAAGAAAAATAATAAAAAGCCATAACAAGGACGATTACTTTGCTAACTGGTTTGAATAGCAGCAGTAGTCATCTGGTGGTGTTGAGATAAATGTTCCCAAGACAACTTGACAACATAGACTACAAGAGTTGTCAGTCTAACTGGAGTAATTTGCACTTATCTTGATAAATTAGATTGACCTAGAACCACTTTAAAAGAACAATATCTGTAAAAGATTGTTTTTATTAAGACTGAAAAAGATATCTCACATTAAGTAAGTTAGATATATGACAGTTCTATGGATGATACATTGTGCATTAGTATAAAAGAATGAGCAGGTATATAGACTGAAATAATGGTTAGAAAATATAATTTTTCTGACATTACAGTCTCACCTGTAAAGAGAGGAGAGTTAATTTCTTCTCAGATTTGGAATGTTGATTGTTTTCTTATCATCAAAATTATTAATCATCATTCAAATGCTGTATTTATAGATTATAAAAACTTTTTTTCATGTGTATTATTATTAGAATGAGAGATATTCTAAAATCATTCTGAAAGATTTCCACAAGTATATTGGATGAAATTTCCCAGTGTGTATTCTTGGATATTGTGGCAATATTTCTTGGAGATGAATAGCCATGTTTCTATTGAGTAACATTCAGAAACTGAGGTAATAAATATTTGTAAAGGTACTATTTACTTCAGGTAAATACAAATATTGATAAGGTACTGTGCATTATGATTTTCTAGTGAGATGTGGGAGGTAGTATCTCTTGGATTTTAAATGTATTTGACAATAGAATCTTCATTTATGAAATATACATTTATATATATATATTTCTATAGTTGTATAAGACACTATTTACTGTAATTTTGTTGAGAGATTTGCCTTTGTAAAAATAATGGTTTTTCGTGGAATATTTGGGGCTCTTATTATAAGGAAAACACACTTGGTCATATGATGCTCTAGTTTTTAGATGTATGAGTCTTGAGAAATAGTTGCATTATTTCATTTAGCTTTTAATGAAGGAAATGCTAAGACTATAGTCAGTCTGATTTCCAATACTGGCCATTCCATGTACTCACTATGAAATGTATTTGATTTTTAATCACAGTAAACTGCTTGTTTTATGTGTATTATGTCAAAATATGTAAAGTTATTTTAGTAAGATCTAGGGAATGGTTGATGAAACATTTCATGTAAAGTAACTGTTAAGCTAAATAAAATATTTAAAAATGAAGCCCTGTGTAAATTAGTATATTGATTTTATGAGTGAATTGTATATCTTTTTGAAAAAATATATACATTATTTATTGTTTAAAAAGTTTATTTTTTTTAACAAATACCATTGGTTCACAATATTATAAATGATTTAGAAGAAGTTCACACATCCTCAAAAGTTTGTTACCATTCCAGACCCACCAGAAAATAATATAGCATAGTTTATTTATTCTCTTATTTAAAAAAAATATAATCTCATGTTCATTCACATTCAAAAATTGTATTCAATTTTTGCATTTCTCTGATTTCTGTTGGATGTTGAATAACTATGATAATTTGTGCTGTTTTTCTTTAAGTATTAAAAATATATTTTGGTATTGTTTGAAGAGTTCCCTATTCAAAATAAAATGGTGATAGAAAAATCTAGGATTATAGACTAACTTTAAGGGTATAAAGTTTATTTTGTCATTTCTAAACCAACAGAGATGTGTCAGTAACTGCCTGCTAATAAAGTACAAGTGAAAGATAAAATGAAGAAACTAGAGTGAATACTTGCAAGCTTAATTATTTTGATTAAATGATTAATATAATATTTTATTGTAAGCAAAAATTAGCAAGTTATCTTTCCTGACTAAATCATAATATTGCAAACTTAGGCTAAAAATGCTTACTGATAGTTTGTAGTGAGACTGAATTGGTGAAAAACAAAGACCTAGTTCATGATATGTGATTGAACATAATCGTATATGTTATAATAAGAATACCAAGATTAAATAAAATGAAACTATATCAAATATATAGATTCTGTTGAGTGAAGTAAATTGTATAAAAATAAAAGACTAGACAAAGAAGCCTACATTATATGCCAAAATGTTAATATCCAATATTTATGCAGAGTATAAATACAATTCATGAATTAAAAAAATATAAAATGGGAATAGGATCTGAATAGACATTTCTCCAATGAAGACTTACAAATGGCCAATAAGTTCAAAGATCTGTTTGTAATCCCTTATTATGAGATAACTGTAAATTAAAACAGTTATATTTAATCTCACACATAGTAATGAATAGTATCCAGAAGACAAGAAACAACAAGGCCTGGAGAGTATGTGAAAACAAGGGAACATTTCAAAACTATTGGTGAAAATCTAAATTGGTTCAGCCATTATGAAAGTCAAGTTGATTCCTCAAATAAATAAAAATAGAAATTCTATATCATCAAATTATCTTGCTTCTTAGTATATACTCTGCCATAATAATAGAACAATAATTTTAAATGTATGCTATGTTTATTGCAACACGAATTACAATAGTCAAGAATATAAAATAATCTAAAGAAGATGTGGTATAAAGGCATAAAGGAATAATGTTCAGCCAACAAATGAGAGAAAATATTTTATTTACTTCAACATGAATAGACCTAAAAGATGCTTACTAAAATAAACCAAACAAATAAATTAGCATAGTAT
The DNA here is from genome assembly GCA_004024945.1 of Uropsilus gracilis. Taxonomy (NCBI): domain Eukaryota; kingdom Metazoa; phylum Chordata; class Mammalia; order Eulipotyphla; family Talpidae; genus Uropsilus; species Uropsilus gracilis. The sequence goes on from PVHY01020842.1 coordinate 5,928, forward strand.
GATTTCACTCATATAATATATAGATAAGGAAAAGAGATGAACTCAATAAAATAAAGTGTTTGTAGTATAAGACCAATTATTGGTTGTCAGAGGTAAGGAGTGAGAAGGTTGGATAAGTCAATACAAAGGAGACAATAATATGGTGAAGTACATAATTAAACTTTCATTGAAGTCAATGTTTTATATATAATATATGTTATATATTATACACTCAATGATGCAAACTGAAGTGTGTATGATGTTATAATACAATGCATTTTCAATTAAAATAAAACAAAAGCTGCAAGGTAAATATTGGGACATATTTTTAAAAACAGAATGTTGTCTTGCTTGTATACTGCTGATAATGGATCCAATTGTTAGATATTTCTTCAATATATATAACTAATATGCATTTTCTTGATTTATTGAACAAAGTCAGCTTCTTTCACATGAATGTCTTCCAAATCATCTACACTTTGATGCTGGGATTAAGATTCTAAGACAACTTAAATAACAAGGTTACATGTTAGTTAAATAATCAGAAAAAAATGATCTTTGGTACCTAGAATACTAATTTGAACAAAATGAGGAAAAGTTCAGAAGTTGAGATGATGCCTCTTCACTACTCATCACTCTCCATCTTCTCACTGCTAAAAATAAAAACAATTCTAATTTAAGCCTTTTTATGCATCACATAAAACATTCTATAATAACTCGTAGATTACAATATTTAGCTCAATTTTTAAAATCATGCAATTTCTTTGTCCTAACAGATATACTATCAAAAGTATATAGGATGCAAATCATATTATATCTAAGATTATTTACATATGAATATTTAACACTTAGTTAACAAACTTGCAAATATTTACTATTTTTTTTTTTGCCCTGGAAAGAAAAATTATGTTTAAAAATTATGTTTAAAAGTTTATATATATAACTTGGAATTCTTATATTTCTATGTGCTAAATATATTGCCAATGTTACTTTTTTTATTTTATTAATTCAATATGGCTAAAACATTTCATTTTTCCTTCATAAATTTTAGTCATATTTTCTGTAATTTAAAATTGCTTTACAGTTTGCCATCAGATTCATTGACCCCTCTCAATTATCAGTATTTGGGCATTTATATTGTTTCCAGAGTTTAATTATTGGATATATTACTTTTATGAACATAAAACTTCATGTTCAGGTCTAAATTAAAGTTTTATTTACTTAAGGCAAATACCTAGATAACAGGGTAGATTCAGATCTAGTGTTTTAAGAAACTTCCATATTTTTCATTCTAACTGGACCATTCTATATCCCCATCAACAGTGTAGAATGATTTTTTCTTTTCTCCATTTCCATGTAATCATACATTTCTGGTTGTGCTGATGTGGGCCATTCTCGCTCTTGGTGACATCTCAATGTGGCTTTGATGTGAATTTTCCTGGAACCTTTTAATATGGCATTTATTCATGTTCCTGTTAACCATCTGTATGTACTCATTAGACACATGCTTATTTAACTCTTTTGCCAATTTTTATCTTGTTATTTGCATTCTTCTTATTGAGTTTTATGAGTTACTTGTACATCTTAGATCTATCAGTTTTTTTGTAAGATGTATTGGTAAAAATATTATTGTTGTTAATTTTTCTGATTCAGTAGGTGTCTCTTTGTTCCTAGTGGTAGCTTCTTTCACTGTGCAGAAAAAGCTTTTTAGGCAATTTCTGATTTTAAGCAGATGTCTTCCCCTTTGTAAACAAAATATCAACTTAAGAAATAAAAGGTCATATAGTCTCAGAGATCATCATCGTTTCCTTTTCAAATGAATTCCAACTACAAATCTCTCAATATAGTGACTATTCTGTTATTTTTACACATTCTAAAGCTTCATATAAATAAAAATATGCATCATGTACTCTTGTATAAGATGTTATAACATTTAATTGCATGTCAATTATGCTAGATGGCTTTCACAATGTAGAGATGATATATGTATATATGTATACATAGATATAAATATTAATATCTATTTATCATATCTATCTATCTATCTAATCTATCATCTCTCTATCATCTATCTTTCTATTTATCTACCCATGTACCTACCTATCTATATGGAGAAACAGAGTAATTTCATTAAAGCTCATTACATTCCATTGCCAAAATTTTACTTATTAAAGAAATAAACTTTTTAATGAATGGTTTTGAAAACAAAATATTTAAATATTATGTCAGTTTTAGAAACAAATTTACAAATAAGGTTTGATTCTTGATAAAAAGTATAAAAAATTATAAACTTTAGTCAAGATTGGGTGATATTTCAAGGATTTTTATTGTGAATATTTTTAAGTACTTAGAATCTAGTTATCAAACCAATATAACTTTTCTTCAAGTCAAAAATCATTTGATTATAGTAGAAATATAAATTTTATGAGTTAAATAGTCATGGAATATATTTTATTAGTATACTTTCATTAGTATTAGTTTATTTTTATTAATATACTTTTGTATACAGAATTATATTTTGATTTCTTGCATAAATGAGATATAGCATTCAAATGTACTATTTCAATAACAGTAGTATAATGAATATTATTTTTAATGTATTTTAAAATTTTGAATATTCCAAGATATTCTAGAATATCTTGCTTTTAAAAGTGAGAGACAGATACCACTAGTGTGAGACAGACACCACTAGCAGTGGATATAGTTTGAAAGCAATACAACCTTTATTGGAAAAATTAGATGATGTTTAATCATAAAATGTCAATTTCAAAAGGCTATTCTAGATGAACTGTATGCATATGACCAAATTTTGTTACAGATTCCTCTATTAATTTAATAGTTACTTATGAATTGGGTCAAACAGCTATGCAATGTATTGGGAACTGCTATGAAAACATCTAAAATAGCTGTCAGTAAGATCAGGTGACATGGCAGAAAGTAGAATCCTTCAACAGTATTTGTATGCATCTATTCATCAGTTTGCCTAGTTCAGATCTGCTGAGTTCAAGGTTTTCATTGAGAAAACTGGCATATAGTCTTATACATAGTAGGACAACTTTTATTGACCATGCAAAACATTTTTTGTAGCTTTTTTACTATAATGCATTAAACTATAGATTTAGTAGGTTATCAAAGAGATAATATGGCAAGCTTTATTAGCTTTATGTCAAATGGTTTTCTCCTGATGTAGTACTAACTATAACATTTGTAACGATAATATAAAAAAAATCATTCCTATGTTGTTGAATGTGTTTACAGAGAATAACATGCAAATGTTTTACTTATTGAGTTCTAAGCAAAAAAAATATTTTTATTCAGATAAGGGCAATATTTTCCTCCCTATAAAATAAATAAAATAAAAAGTATATCTTGTAAACTTTGTAACAGTTATTCTTTAAAGCAGTAGATTGAGGTGGGGAAGCATGGTTTTCCTGAAGGGGATGGACAAGTACATCTAAAAACTGTTTTGATTGTTACAATTGACATTGATGGGAGATGTAGAATATATGTACTTTTGAAATCATGGTTCAATGTTGTTATCATAGAAGTTGAGGAGTGGTTTTTCTGGGTTAAATACTACCAGCTTATACTTTCATATATAAGTTTGTGGTCACCACATCCCTTTCAGCATTTACTGTTGGGGTTCTTTTGGATATATGCCTGCTCATGGGTATGATATTCTATCTCTTTTTTATTTTAATCTGCATCTCTTTATTGTAAGCTAAAATTAATAATAATTTTTCATATATATGTATTGGTACTCTAGATAAGATATTTTTTTCAAGTACATATTAATCAAGGTAAGCCACCTATGTCATGAAGCAATTCTGCAGATTTCAAATTAAAGTGACAAAGGATAAAGAAGGTCACTACCTAATGGTTCAGGGGTCAACCCACCAAAAAGACAACAATTATCAACATGTATTCACCAAATGAGGGAGCACTGAAATTCACAAGACAACTAACTAGCAGAAATGAAAACAAATATTGGTGAAAACACATAAGTAATAGGGGACTTTGATACCCCACTCTCACCAAAAAACACATCAATGAAAAGGAAACTACACAAGGACACAAAATCTTCAAAGAAAGATCTAGACCAAATGGACATAATTGATATCTAAGGGATTTTGCACCCCAAGGAAAAAATATACCTTCTTTTCAAAGGCAAATGGTCCTTCTCTAAAATGGACCACATACTAGACTTCAAAGAAAAATTGAATAAATACACAAAGAATAAAAGAATACCAATTCTGAACAAATTTTAAAGGATTGAAGTTATTCAGGAAAAAGATCTCTAAATACACTAGATGAGATTAATCAATAGTAACGAGGTATCAAGAAACTTCTCTGAATATTCAAATTTAATGACATAGCTCTAGTTCAATCACAATTAAAAATAGATAACAAATGAAATGATAAAATATTTATAACTGAAATTAATAAAACTAAGACTAAAATTTGGTTAGAAAGCTGAAGTAGTTACAATGATTTCTTTTTCTTCTTATGTTAGAAAAAATTCTATATGTTCAAATTGTAGACATCACTATAAAAGATTGCCTGAACATTTACCAACACTTGTCACTAATTGGCTTTATGCATTATTTTGATCATCATTACAGGTAAATTTAGTAAAATTTCATAGCCTGTTTTGTAAGATGAAGGCAAACTGATTTGTTTTCTTCATGGCAAATTATAGAAATGAAAACATTCCCCAAAATTAAAAATTCTCAAAGCTACATCTCAAGTGCCATTCAATGTAGGAAAACTGTTCTGATGTACAGTTGTAAAGAATAAATATTGTTCACTTTTTATTGAAGTTTCTACAGTCTTCTTGAAACATTCACTAGTCAGACCTTGAAAACAGAAAACAGCATCATACATAAGCTTCTCTTATAATGAATTCTGTGCATGAATACCTGAATCAGTTTATCAGACCTACCATAACAAAATACAAAAACTAGTTGAAGTAACAATAGAATAGTTTTCTGCATTCTACAGCTAAAAGATCCAGACCTAAATGTTAATGGGGTTGCTTCCTTCTGAGAATTGTGAGAACGGATATGTGGGAAGACTATTAGGATCTCTGTCCCTATACTTTCCCTTTTGCTAGTGAGTTAGTTGTAATATTTGGTATTTTTTTTTTTGCTTTGATAGCAGTATATATTAAGCTTTGCCTGATATTCTTATTGATATTCTTGCTAAAATTTCTTTCAAAATGGTTTCAATAATATTGTATTTGGGCATACCCTAATGGCCTCATTGTAAATTGATTGCTTCTGAAAGAATATATCTACGAATAAGATCACATTCTGAAGTATTGCACACTAAACTTCTTAAATGATTTGAGGAATGAGTCAAAAATTAATTCTATTTAGAAAAAAAATCTATTATAGTTTCTTCTCATAGAATAAGACACTGTTAACTCTGTATAATATTAATAAGCTTTATGAGCACAGACCACTCAGTGTCATGAATCTGCCAAGCTTCATAATAGCAAAAATCAGAACCTAGAATGGCTGAGCAACCTATCACACCTAGATTATTTCTACAGCTTTGCAGTCTAACAAAAGAAAAACAAAGACAATGCAAACACAAAAACACATCGAAAGCAATGTCAGATTCAATATTTAGTTACTTCACAGATATTTTGATCCCCACCAATCACTGAGAGGTAAAGCAAAGATTTGATCCCTAGCCTCTTTCTTATCTATAACTCTTTTATTCTATTAATCATTTGAAGTCCAGGAAATCACTTTTTAAAAAATTTTTATTCCCCAAAATTAAATTCCAAATTCAATCTGGAGTTTTGCATCAGTCCATCTCATTGGTTGTGCTTCAAGAAACATCTGTGATCTTTTTGATTCCCCAACTTTCTTCCATAAAGAACATATTCTTGTATGACTTTCTGAGCTATAAATAGCCTGGCCTAGTTTTCTCTGCTATTCAGTTTTACAATGTAGGGTTGTCTTTTGTAGCAGATCAATCTTACTAAGAATGTTTTTCTTGTTTTAGGACATTTGTAGCTTAAGTCTCTTATTTCTCTTTCAAATGCTCCATGGTAAGGACTTTGGTGACTGGTGATAGTCACTCTGTTGATGCCTCAGAATATTTAGATGGAACAAACTTCTCTGAGGCTTTGATGACCCTGGCATAGTGTTGTTCAGCTGTCCCAGGCCAGGAAGTTTCTTTGTCAATTCAAGAAAGCAGAAGACTATTGGAACCTTGAAGGTGTCTGGAATGCCTTTAATGATGAAACAGGGGACTGCATAAACAGACAGGCAGTCAGGCATATAGGTGGTCTGAGAGAGACAGAAAAAACAGAAGACTGACAGACTGAAAGACCATAGAGCTACTGAACCTACCAGTCCTCTTTACACATTTCAGTGCCCAGGTCAAAAACCTGATAGACTAATGTTCATGCAAGGCCCATCTTTTGTTTGCTGAATGTCCAAAATATGGAAAACATAACATTTCAGTTAGGGACTAGGTTGTTTGGAAGGCAAAAATGTAGTCTGATTAAGTCATTTTTCTTAAGCCTAGCAAACACAATGACTGCCATATACTTCAAGTTACGCTGCCTTTTATGTGAGTTGAAGTAGGTATTTCACTGATGCTGAGCTGTTGCACTACATAGCTATCTAACTTGAGTGGAAACTGGCAAGTAGTGAGCCATCATTTCCCATAATCTGAAATTCCTCCAAAAAAGGGTCTTTTCTACGTATTGTGTTATGTGTGTGTGGTTTAGATAAACACTACTTTTAAAACCAATAGCATTAATACAATCAGAACGTTGCTGTTCATGGTCACTAACTTTCCTATATAGTAGCTATTAACATATACCAGGTTGTGGACATTTTGTAACTGAATCTGTTTACTGTTAATGGAAATTATAAACCACTATTTACACTAAAGCTTATTTTTCAGAGTAATGAATTCCAGTGTCCATACGACCATAGTGACCCTGGAATGAACTTTGGCCTGATGCTGTTCAACAGATAATTCAATACACAGTGTAAGTCAACAAACTTTTAAATTTTACTATTTTTATTTGGTTATGAATTTGTGATGAGAAGAGATGGATGGAATTTTAAATACATTCAGTAGACAAGTTTTAGAAAATATTGATGGTTGAGAGTACCAAGTTAATTTTTTAGGCCATAATTTCCATTTCATAAAAATCTGATTCACAAAAGACTTTAAAAATCATATTCTAACAGAACTGTATTTGAAGTCTGTGTTCATAAGTAATGTACCTTTACATAATAAGAGCAATATATGAATATTGCATTTGTCAAGTGCTTTCTTCGCATCTATAGATATGATCATGCTGTTTATAGTTTTCTTTTTATTTAATGTTGGATTACATTGATTGATTTTCAGGTGTTGAACCATATTTGTCTCTCTAGGAGAAATCCCACCTGGTCATGGTGTATTATCTTTTAAATGTATTGTTGTATTTTATTTGGAAGAATTTTGCATCTGTTTTCATTAGTGAGATTAACCTGTAGTTTTCTTTCTTTGTGTCATCTTTCTTTGGTTTTTGTATTAGGGTGAGGTTGGTTTTGAAGAATGTATTTTTGTAGAATAGGCACTATTTTATCTCTGAAATCTGGTAGAATTCATTTGTTTTTGGAAAGAGTTTTTATTGCTGCTTTAATTTTGCTATTTGAGATTTGTTTATTTTGGCTTTCTATGACTTCTTTATCCAGTTTTGGAGGGATGGAGGCTTCTAATAAGTTGTCCATCTCATCGAGAGTGTTGAACTTGTGTGTATAAATGTTCATAGTAACCACTAATTATTTAGTCTCTATAGTTCTGCTTTGGCTGTTGTAGTTTTTCTTCTTTTATTTATAATTCTGCCAACTTGAGTTCTTGCCCTTGTCGTTTTTTTGCGAGCTTGTCTAGACATATATCTATTTTATCTTTTCAAAGAACCACTTTTTGCTTTTGATCTTTTTGTCTTTTTTGTCTCAGTTTCATTTGTTTCTATTTGAATTCTAATTATCTCCTTCCTTCTACTTATTATTGCTTTTTTTTTTCTGTTGTTTTTTTCTCTAGCTCTCTCAGATATGAGATTAGATTGTTTCTTTGAGTGTTTTCTTTTTTCTTGATGTGGGACAGTATTGCAATATAACCCCCTCTCACTATTGGTTTTGCAGCATCCCATTTGTTGTGGAAAACTGTACCCTCATTATCATTCATCTCAAAATATTCTTTATTTCTTCTTTGATTTTTTTCATTAATCCACCATTTTTAAATAGTGAGGAGTTCATGCTCCATGAAATCGGAATATTGTTTTTTTCCTTCTAGAAATAATAGATTTCTAGTTTGAAGCCTTTATGGTCGAAGACAATTCGTGGTATGAACTCAGGATTTGTGAATCTGCTAATGCTGGTTCTGTGACCCAGCATATGAGAAGTCTTAGAGAATGATTCAAGTGCCCTTGCAAAATATGTGCATTCCTTTCTTACAGAGTGCAGTATCTTGTAGATATCTATTAGGTCCATTGATCTAGGCATTTTTTTTTTTTATGGTAACTGGGCCCTCATTTATTGTTTATCATGTTGATCTGTTACTTGGTGTGAGTGGGATGTTAAAGTCTCTTACTATGTATATATTTTCTTTACTTTTTTTTTTTTCTAAGATGATAGTAACTTTCTGGTGTGTCTTGATGCTCATTTATTGATGCATATATGCTGATAACTGATATGTCTTTCTGGTGTATTGTCCCATTGATCATTATATAGTGGCCATATTTTCCTATTACCATTTTTAGCCTGGCATCTACTTTATCTGGTATATGTATGACTGTAACTTTCTTCTTTTAGGATCTGTTTGCTTCCAGAATAGTTTTCAACCTTTTGTTTTCAATCCATGTTTATATTTAGTAGTTAGCTGTGTTTCCTGGAGACAACAGAAAGTCAGATTTTGTTTTTATGTTAAGTTTATTCCATTAACATTTAAGGTGATTATTGATATTTGTTGGTCCATACTTGCCAATTTATCTATTTCCTATCTTTTTTGTGAATCAATTTGTATCTTTGTTTCATTCACCCTGGTCATTACATTTTAAGGCTTCTTGTAGTATTTCTTTAAGGGAAGGTTTGATAATGGTGAATTTTAGGAGGTCTTGTTAGAAAAGGACCGTATTTTTTCCTTCAGATATGAAGGAAACTTGCAGGGTAAAGTATCCTTGGCTGGAATTTTTAGTCTTGGATATTTTTATATACTTCATTTATTGTCTTCTTGCCTTGACTTTCTCTTCTGAGTAGTCTGAGGTGGGTGAGTCTAACAAATTTTCCTTTTTAAATTATCTTTTTGTTTTTCTCTCAGTTACTAATTATTTATACTCGTCTTGATATTTTAACTATTATGTATCTTGCTGTATTTTGTTTTCTTATAGTTTTTTGGTGTTCTTTTAGCTTCTTATGTTTGGAAAATTCTCTTCAATTATTTCTTCAAATATTTTCTCAGTTCCTCTATCTTTTGCTTTTCCTTCTGAGGTGCTTATTACTCTGACATTGGTTTTTCTCAAGTCAGATATTTCTCCAGGTGTAACTCCATATTTTTTTTTCCTTTGCAACATCTCTGTTTTTTGTTTTGTTTTTGTTTTTTTCTTTTTTCCTCTGTTGAGGTTTTAATCTTCGAGTTCACTGCCAGTTATTAGTCAATTTTTAGCTCATTGGATTCTTCCTTTTCTTTCCTGGAGTAATGTCTCTTTGCCTGATGTAGACAGGTTTCCCTGGGACACAGTGATCTGTGCTTAGTTTTTCAGATGTATCTTTGTTGCAGGTAACCATTTTTTACATTTACATCCTTTTAGTGTCTCTTCCTTTTTACTGAATATCTTGTCCAACCCAGTTTCTGTCACATTTTGTTTCTTCTTTGCTTTATAGCTCAGTGTCTGGTACTGGGAGCGTTTTTCCCAGTTGGTGTCCATGTATAAAGTTCTTGATCAGGATAGGCACTGGCAGATGTTTGGTCAGACTCACTGTGGGGCTGCTGCCCATCTCTGTGGCTTTCATCTCCCCTTGAAAAGGGGGGTTGCCTAGCCTGCACTGATGGCAACTCTGAATTGAAAATTCCTTTCCCATCTGTATAAATCTCTTGGGTGTATTTTTAAGATAGTTTGTCACTATAGTTAGTCTCACAGCCCTGTGTTCCTGGATCTGACATGTTTGTTTGTCCTGGGCCATAGTTCTTTCTCCTCACGTCCATCTTCATGTGTGTCTGCCGCTGAATTAGTGATTTTGTTGTTCCTGGTGAGGATTGACCGGATTTAGAAAAAACCAGAAGGGTTGACAACTCCTGAACCACTCACCCCAACCCACTCCCCCCCATTGACCTGCATGCACCATTCCAGTGGGTGCTGCAAGGGGAAGGCAGAGCCTCCAGGGATAGAGTTGGCTTGGCTCCACTAAAGACAAGTTTAAACACTACCCCTTTAAAACTAGCTCTAGAATTAATGCTGCCAGATTAGAGATAGAATGAAAGAGATTTGAGAATAAATAGGTAGGAAACACAATGGATTATATTGGTGAACTATGAACAATGTGGTGGGAAGAGTAGCACAACAGTGGCAATACCTGCGGGAGGTATCCAAAAAGTATCCAAAAGTAAAAGGAGGTCATTAAGAGATCTTACAACATTTTGAAGTTGTTTATTTTTTCAATGCATTCATCATCCTTCATGTTACATAAACATAATCATTAGCAAAGAAACATAATCTATATCAATTCCACTAGTCAGAAACTTTAGATATGTCTATGATATCCAAATCCAACATTTTCATTTGAAACATGCTTGCTATTTTTGTCTGCTTAAAAAAAAACATTGGTTAATATATATTTTTAAAACATTTACAGTGGCTACATTGGTTCTTTATTTAAAACAGTCACACATCTAAGCACCAAACTGAAGCACACAATTTGGGCAGGAGGGAAAGGGTGGGGGATGGAGGAGAAGGTGGTGGGGGTAAATCCCTGGAATTACAGTGGTGTGAAATTTATATATAAATAAATTAAAAAAAAATAAAAACCGCTAAAAAAATTAAAAAGTCACACATTTTAATAAATAAAGCATTTTCGTGTGCAAAACTAAAACCATTCACCAGAAAACTTATACATCCTTTCCACTAATTACAGATATTATATACTAGTGACCATAAAATATGAAGTTATGCATTAACAATGCCTTTTGGGAATCATTCTCCTAATGTAAATAGTTATCATATCCTCATATCCTCCTAAGTTGCTTTTTAAGTACTGTTGTCTATCTAAAGAAGATCATTCATTGATTTACACTAAATCATAGCAGGTAATAATGAATAATATTCTTCTGTTCACCTGAGTCTATTTTCATATTTAGAATTATTCCTCAGAGTTGCTCAATACTTATGTTTTACTGTATATTATATATCTCTCTGCATGATTCCATATACATCATCCAGGCTAGTTCTTCTTTGGGTACCATGTTATGTAACATTTCTTCAGAACACTTAGCCATCCCTTCAGTTAAGGTTTTTGTTTGTTTGTTTTCCTCTTGGGAAAGCTATGATTAGTTTTTATTACAGCCCTAAGGTGAAGGCAAGTAGCTGGTTGCACCACTGGACTGCGTGAACCTGATCTTTTTTTTTTTTTTTTTTTTTTTCAGGCCCTTTTTTGGCTACTGTTGTTCTCAGTGTTGTATTACCTGACCATCTGTTGCCTCAGACACATCTTGGAGACTCACATGGGCTCTTCTGTAGTTGCATGTTGGGGTCCCTGACTCATGCTTCTCCTCGTCACGTGCTCCTGTTCACCAGTGGTAGGAAGATGCCATCTTGAACACCTTTCATTCAAGACTTGAAAACATTGCAAAACACGTGAAGTGAGATAACTGGCCACTCATAGAACACAGACTTTTTGTTTCCCCTTGTTTGTAAATGAAAATTTCATTATTGTTGTTCTCTGAACCTGATTGTTGCAATTGTTCATTGTGAAGAACGCAGATAGTGACTAATTAACTATTTGGACATTGGCCAGTTTTAGTGCCCCTTATTGTGTGGTATCATTTCTGCCTTAAATATTGTGCTTAGAAGACATTTGATGCTTTACAACTTTCAAACAAGTAGAGAGTTTTTAATTTCATGCATAATTTAAGACCCAAACCACATACAAATAAATTAATTGTTCTGGGTTATATTGCTTATAGCCATTTTCTAATTTGGCTGAATTTATCAGATTTCAAAGATTTTAATCAGTCAATCTCTACTAATTTATATATAGTAATATCTGACTTAGTTACCCAAACTCTCCAGTTTATAAAACTCCTTACACAAGATAATATGACTTTGCATTACCAAAATAAGAACATTTCAATAATAACACCTATGTGATGAATTGAGAGGGTGTTCCTTGGACTTGCAAATTTCATATGCATTTCCCTCGTTATTCCCTTTAATAGCAACCTTATTATGGTTGATTTACTATTCATGGTGATAGTTTTAAACCATGAGATTGAAGCTATTTTGTGTCAATTAAATACATTCTGCTTAGTAAAAAAATGAGTACTAAGCCTTTCCTTCAATACAGCTGGTTTATATGACCAAAATTTAATAAATCTCCCAAGCCTTTTTTCTCTGAAAAAAAAAAAAAAAAAACTACAATGAAGGATTAAAGAGAGAATTTAAAATTCCATCCTAATTTAAAAATATCAATAATGGACACCCTCCTGGTTCAGCCATGCTGCTGGGCACTGAACCCTCAGCCACCCAGCCTGCAGAAGGGTTCAGAGAATGTTAGGTAGGAGGGCCCTGTTGCATACCAGGGCAGTGGAGAGTGGCTGGGGTGCCCCTTGGCCACCATACCACAAGGTGGCTGGGGTAGGCGTGAGTAACCCCACCCACAAGCCTGGTTCAGTCATGTTGCTGGACAAGGACCCTCCACACACACTTGATGTGTGGGCTGGTGTGTGTGTGGGGATTGGCGGAGGGTAGTGGGTGGTAGGGGTCATTCCCTTTGGTCTCCAAATTCAGTCAGCCCTCACCAGAAACAACTAGATCAGTAATTCAATGGCAGTTGCACATGAATACAGAGGTAAAAAACAAATAAGTTTTCCGGAAAAATGAACATGTCATATCCATGGGACACAGGACTATAAGACTGATTATAGAGACAAACTACCTCAGAAATACAACCACCGTGATCTACAATGATGGGAATGGAATTTCCCAATCAGAGATGCCTTTAGTGTGATTAAAGAATCCTCCCACTTTAGGGGGTGAAGAAAGCCACAGAGACGGGCAGTGACCCCACGATGAACTGAACCAACCATCGTCAGGGCCTATCTCAATCAAAAAAAATGGTGCACAAACTTTGGCCAGGAGAAATACTCCCAATGCCAGTAATCAGAACTACAAAACAAAGAAGGATCAAAATATACCAGAAGATGGGTTGGAGCAGCCAACGAGAAAAAAGGAAGAAGCATTGAAAAAGCACAATCGTGCAAAAAGACACTTGGAAAACTAAGCACAGGCCACTGTATCCCAGGAAGCCACATCCATACCAGACAAAAAGACATTGTTCAGAAAAGAAGAGGAAGAACCCAAGGGATAAAAATTAGACAATAAGTGGCAGTGAAAGAAGAGATAGAGAGAGAGGGGTGTTGGATGGGGGTGGGGGAGGAACACCCAAAAGCAAATGTAAACAAGTTATTCAATAAAAATACATATTATTTAAAATATATATATATATATCAATGATGAAATTTTTTCTTAAACCTAGTATGCTAGAAGAAATGGCTCATAAATATTTGATTTTTAAAATATTGAGTGATTCATTGACCAAAAATTGAGTAATTTATTTTCACATTTTTTATCAACAACCTGTCACCTTAGACACATAATATTGCTTTATTGTTCTATCAATGTCTTCATTATGTACATGATCAGTTAAGCTAACTAGTGTACCCCCAAATAACACCTTTAATGCTCAAAATTCACTTATGCTACAATTCAAAGGAGTCACATTTTAGGTAGGAGAAAATGTAGGATTAAGCAATCAAGAACATCAAATTTTTTTTGAAAGTAGCCATTCCTTTAGACACTATGCAAACAGTCATTGAAGAATTGCTTCAGAAATCTGGATGATACAATATTCAAGAGCTATTATTGTCAACAAAGAGATACTATTGTCAACAATATTTAAGAGCTTTTATTGTCCTGACCTCATAATTCCACCACTAAGCCTTTCATTTTTTTTTTTTTTTTTGGTATTTATTTATCTTCTTTTCTCTAGTCTTTAACTTCTAAAGTCCCACCATTATGGTCCTTTGCTTTTACTTCCACTGATTACAAGGTAAAAAACAAAAAACAAACAAACAAACAAAACATGTCTAGTACAAGACATTTAGGGAAATGAGCAAATACTTAAAGAATAAAAATTTTAAAATGAACTATAAAACTTCTATAAATATATAGACGTTGTTATGTTGTTTAATGCACACCATTATTAAAAAAACACTCCATTTACAATTGTACCAAAGAAAATTAAACACCTGGGAATAAACAGCACAAGATATGAAAAACCTATACAAAGAAAACTATAAAACATTGTTAAAAGAAATGGTAGAAAAAAAGAAATGGATGGCATCCCATACATATGGATTCAAAAAATTAACATTATCAGAATGGTCATCATACAAAAGCAACAGACATAGTCAATGCAATGCCAATAAAAATCTCAGTGATGTTCTATAAAGAAATAAAACAAATACTATCAAAATTCATGTGCACTATAAAAAACCTCCAGTAGCCAAAGCACTCCTCCAATGAAGAGAGAATGGAGGGATGGATGCAATCCCAAACTTTAAGTTGTACTACAAAGTCATAATAAATAAGACAGCATGGCGAGGGAAGGAACACAGACACATAGATCAATGGAACAGAATCAGAAGCCTAAAATTAAAGCCCCACATATCTGGCCAGTTATTTGATCACAAATATCACTTTGTTATGGAACAAATATAGTCTCTTTAGCAAATGGTACTGGGAAAACTGGACTGCTTCATGCAAAAAAAAAAAAAAAAAAGAATCTATACTGCTCCCTCATAACATGTACAAATTCAACTCAAAATGGATTAAAAAAAAAGCAAAACAAAAGCTTACACTTCAGAAACCTTCTACAGGACACATCTACAGATGCTGAAAATAATGAAGGAAAGCATAAATAGATGGGATTACATCAAATTTAAAAGCTTCTGTATAGCAAAGGAGACAATAACTCAAATGAAGTGAAACCTAACTAAACAGGGAAAAATTTGCTCTCCATACAAGTGATAAAGCTCTGATAACAAAGATCCACAAATAGCTCACACAACTCAACAGAAACAAAGCAAAACCCCAGTCAAAAAATGAGAAACCCTAAAAAGACACTTCTCCAAAGAAGAAAAATTGCCAACAAGCACATGAAAAAAATGCTTAACATCATTAATAATCAGTGAGAGGCAAATCAAAACCATAATGAGATACCATCTTGCACCAGAAAGAATGGCATATATATAATATAATAAGATATAATATAATATGATATATATATATATATATATATATATATATATATATATATATGGCAAACAAACAAACAAAAACAGGCAACAAGAAGTGCTCATGTGTTTGTGGAGAGAAAAGAAAAATTTTCCACTACTGATAGGAATATAAACCCATTAATATGGAAAACTGTGTAGAGGACCCTCTAACTGAAAATGTAACAACCATTTAATCCAGAAATTCCAGTTCTGGGAATCTACCAAAGGATGTAATAACACTAATTCAAACAGACAACTGTACTTTGATGTTTGTTGTAGCACTATTTGCAATAGCCAGGATATGGAAGCACTCAAATGGCCCAAAACAGATGAAAAGATCAGAATGTTGTGGCATATGTACACAATGGAGTATTATTCATCAATCAAAAAAGGCAAATTTAATGCATTTGTGATTATATGGATAGGCCTAGAAAGAATCATGTTAGAGGATATAAGTCTGAAAAATAAAGAGAAATACTGGATGATATCACCTATGTGCAGTATATTGAGAAACAAAAGACAAGGAAAAATTTAAATTGTCATTAGAAATGAAGCATAGAACAAACGATGGGGAGGAAAAGTCAGGGGCCGATACAAGAGATGGATACAAGAGATGTGAAAATGATGGTTCATGGGTTACAAGTTTGTGGGGAAACCTGGGGTTAGACAATGATGCAAAATATATATATATAGATAGATAGATATAGATAGATATAGATAGATATAGATATAGATGTGCAATCAATTTTAAAACATAAAAATAGAAAAACAAAGTTTTTAATATTTTTCTCTTTGAAAAACATTAAAATATTATTTTCTAAAATATTATTTTCTAAAAAGTATAAGTTTATTTTTAATGCATTTAGGAATTCACTGGTAAGTTTTTATAACATTTTATGTGTTTTTTCATCATTCCTCCCCACAAACAACCTATTACCATAGTCGATGTTTATCCCTCTCACATTTCCTTCTCCCTCTTCTTTTCATTCTGGTTGTTATTACATTCTTTTTGATGAGTTCACTAATTCTTTGTTCTATTACTTGCTATGAATGTTTTTTTAAGGTATTTTTATATCACAAATGAGATGTAGACCAACTGAAAATGGACAGACGGGTTTATATTCCTATCAGTAGTGGAAATTTTTTCTTTTCTCTCCACAAACACATGAGCACTTCTTGTTCCCTGTTTTTTTTGTTTTGTTTTGTTTTTGTTTGTTTGTTATATATAATATATATATATAATATATATATACATATATATATGTATATATATATATGTATATATATAGGCTATTCTTTCTGGTGTAAGATGGTATCTCATTATGGTTTTGATTTGCCTCTCACTGATTATTAATGATGTTAAGCATTTTTTTCATGTGCTTGTTGGCAATTTTTCTTGTTTGGAGAAGTGTCTTTTTAGGGTTTCTCATTTTTTGACTGGGTTTTTGCTTTGTTTCTGTTGCATCTGTAGTTGTGTCCTGCAAAAGGTTTCTGAAGTGTAAGCTTTTGTTTTTTTTTTAATCCGTTTTGAGTTGAATTTGTACATGTTATAAGGGAGCAGTATAGATTCACTTTTTTTTTTTTTTGCATGAAGCAGTCCAGTTTTCCCAGTACCATTTGCTAAAGAGACTATATTTGTTCCATAACAAAGTGATATTTGTGATCAAATAACTGGCCAGATATGTGGGGCTTTATTTTTAGGCTTCTGATTTTGTTCCATTGATCTATGTGTCTGTGTTCCTTCCCTCACCATGCTGTCTTATTTATTATGACTTTGTAGTACAATTTAAAGTTTGGGAGTGCATCCCTCCATTCTTTCTTCATTGGAGGAGTGCTTTGGCTACTGGAGGTTTTTTATAATGCACATGATTTTTTTTTTCTTCTCTATATTTTATTGTTGCAGATCTTATATGATTCCTTTAATATTTTTAGATCTTATTTTTTAAAATTTATTTATATATAAATTTCACAACATTGTAATCTCAAGGATTTGCCCCCCTCCCCTCCTTCCACCCCCTTTCCCTCCTGCTCATAGTGTGCGCTTCATTTTGGTGCTTAGCTTGCTTTGACTTTCCTCAAGGCTTTTGTTTATTTTTTTTCACTAGATCCCATATATTAGTGAAACCATTTGGTTTCTGCCTTTTTCTTTATGGCTTGTTTCTGCTAATATGATTTCTTCTAAATACATCCATGTTGTCATGAAATCCTTGAATTTGTCATTTTTAATTCATGAGTAATATTACATCATGTATATATAAAACATTTTTTTCATTCAGTCATCTATTTTGGGGCATTTAGGTTGTTTCCATGACCTTGCAATTATAAACTTTGCTGCAGTAAACATCCAAACACAGGTGTCCCTTTGTACCCTCATTGTGGTCTCTCTTGGGTAGATTCCCAAAAGAGCAATTGCTGGGTCAAATGGTAATTCCATTTTCATTAACTTGAGGGTCCTCCATACAGCTTTCCATAGTGGTTGGACAAGTTTACATTCCCACCAGCAGTGTAGTAGTGTTCATTTCTCTCCACATCCTCGCCAGCAATTCTTGTTGTCTGTTCTTTGGATGTGGGCCATTCTTACTGGTGTAAGGTGGTATCTCATTGTTGTTTTGATTTGCATTTCTCTTATTACTAGCGAAGTTGAGCAGTTTTTCATGTGCCTGTTGGCCATTTGTATTTCCTCTTCGGAAAAGTGTCTTTTTAGTTCTTCTCCTCATTTTTTGATTGGGCTTTTTGTTTTGCTTTTGTTTAGTTGTGTTAGTTCCTTGTGGATCTTTGTTATTAAACCCTGTCACTCATGTGGAGGGCAAAGATTTTTTCCCATTCGGTTGGACATCTTTTAGTTTTTTCTGTCGTCTCTTTTGCTGTACAGAAGCTTTTTAGTTTGATGTAGTCCCATCTGTTTATGTTTTCCTTCATTTTTTCGCCATTTGTAAATGTTTCCAGAAAGGGATTTCTGAACTGTAATTCATGGAGAGTTTTGCCCAAGTTTTCCTCAATGTATGCTATGGTTTCAGGTCTGATCTCTAGGTCTCTTATCCATTTTGAGTTGATTTTTGTACATGGATTAAGGGAGTTTTCTTGGTCCATTTTTTTGTAATGCGCATGAATTTTGATAGTATTTGTTTTATTTCTTTATAGAACATCACTGAGATTTTTATTGGCGTTGCATTGACTATGACTGTTGCTTTTGTATGATGACCATTCTGATAATGTTAATTTTTTGAATCCATATGTATGGGATGCCTTTCATTTCTTTTTTTCTTCCATTTCTTTTAACAATGTTTTATAGTTTTCTTTGTATAGGTTTTTCATATCTTGTGCTGTTTATTCCCAGGTGTTTAATTTTCTTTGGTACAATTGTAAATGGAGTGGTTTTTGCTTTCTTT